>LJZU01000202.1:0-52924 GCA_001513805.1 Davidsoniella virescens | reverse complement strand
GTTCAGGGCTGTGTATCTTAGGATACCGAGGTGCTACATAGCTATTAGAGCTCCATTTCCACCCTGATAAAATTGAATGAAAAAAAAGAAGAAAAAAAACAGTCCCAAGCAAAGGCAGTTGCAAACAAAGTTGTAAGTAAGAAGTAGGTCCTAAATGGTTCGATCAAGCTCAATTGTGTACATACACACTATCACGTCCGGCAATTACTAAAGTTTTGTTGCGACTTCAGTTCTAATCTTCTTGACAAGCAATGGTACGTCAACTATCAGTGTCGAGATACAAATGCATACATACATATGTATGATTACAAGAAAATCACGAACTTCATGTATACATCATGTTATGTTACTACATACCCTTGTTACAACGGCCCGGAAACTGGGTGCTAGTGAGACTGTGTTGTGAAATCCGTGATTGGTTTATTTGTAGACAGCAAGATCAGTACCAAAGAAATACAAACCATGAGTCTGTTATTATTTATTTACTTGCAAGTGTTTCATCACGCATACTTTTTGCCCTTCCGGAAACCACAGTGCTCAGCGTTTCGTGTTGAAAACAAGATCTACGACCCTTCGAAACCATTTGAGTTCTAACTCTGGAATTTCCGAAAATACACAAACAAGATGGCCTAATTTCTGGTTCTCTTCATGGGATGAATCTTAAGTTCCTACTTGATACTTTTAAAAGTTTGAGCGAGCCACCAATTCTATGCCACCAAGGCCCCAATTCTTCAGTCATGCTCTTTATGTCAGTCAACTAATTCTCATCAACAAGTACTGCATCTCACATGGGTGTTCAACATTGTTTCGGCCCCCCCCCNNCCCCCCATCCAGTTCCGTTAAAGTCACCTGTGTTATTTTCAGGATCAAGCCATAGAATCTGATGGGGATTTATTACATTGCGATTGCCGCGATGGAAAGATTTTTTTTTTATGTATAAACATTTAATTAGTAATAGCATTGAAAAAGTTCGTACTCACAGAACACGTAACGTATCGACGTCCCGTCTCAATAGTCAGATAAAAACGTTATAGATTCTTCTCCTTCGGTTAATTTCCTATTTCTAGATGTCATCCGAAACAGGACAAAATCCATACCTAACTATATTTCGCGTCGTGATTTTCTTGAGATCGACGCCCTAAAGGAGCCTTGTAAAATAAAGAGGAAATGTGAACCAGAAAACAAACAAGTAGAATAAATAATTCATGATAAAGACGCTGCGCCACGACACCTTCCTCTGCCAACAAAGGTCAAACACTGTCCTAGGGCATTATTATGTATGTTTACTTCAGCACTATTTGAAGCGATCTCCACTCTTGCAAGATAATCGTTGTGCTTTTCAGCTGTTCTATTACATAGTACAGATTCTGACTGTATCTCATCAATTGGCAAGTCGGATGCGACCAGAACGAAACATGGGGTCTCCTAGTAGCATATCATTTGAAGTACTGAATATAGCACGTTATTGAAATCTCATTATATCATGCATATACATACTACATATGTACGTACATATGTATGCAAAGAAATGTATCATAAATCAATGAGGAGACTCCACGTCTTTTAACCGCTAGCCCTCTCTTGAGCCACATCATTATTCGTATTCTCAGCTTACTTGCCAAAAAAAAACTGACCAGGAGATTGGTTCCATCTACCTTCTCCCTAGCTATAAAATGTCATGCCGCGTCATCATCATGCACTTTTGTTCTGCTCAGCTTCCTGTCTTCTCTTCGTTTAGATTCTGAGTGTTGAATAACCATTGTTGTTGTTTTCTGATAACTATGCATTTATTGATATGTCAAATATGTAATTGTACGAACTGAACTATACTCAACTAATGAAAGAATGAAATTGAGAAAGTTTGAGCACAGCTAGGGTTACAGAAAACAAGGGTCCAATGACAATAATTAATCGATAAATACCATGGCAAGCATTATGGGCTGAGATTATGAAGCAGCCCCCCCTTTTTAGTACAGCCCCACTTTTTAATCCGGCTAGATTCACGATTACACTGTAGGCGAGGTGATATTACTTCCTACAATGAAAATAATGATCTCAACATCATGACAATTTCTCAGCGTACTGATAAATATATAAAATATATCTATACCACCTTACCCTTATACCAAACGGTCAATTGACCAACAACTTATTCGTCCCTTTCCGAATAATAACAATGTCTACACTATAGTCGCGATGTCTACGCTCGCTCCCCCATACAAGCTTGCTCCGCTGTGTCCAAGTTGTAATGACACCGACTGGGATCGTTTCAGATTGCCAACCTGGGGCCAGCTGAAAGAATTCAAAACGGCGGACAATGATACGATACAAAGGCTTAAGTTTTTCGATCATAACGTTGCGGAACTCAATGCTATATATACAAATACTGTGACTGGTGTCAAAGAAGGGATGTCTAGAAACCCGCCATGTCCTTTGTGCGTAACGATGGCAGAAATGGTCAAGGATGATGATATTGACCTTGATGAAGAAGGCATCGAGATCAGGTTTTTCCGATCAGAGGCCAACGTAGAGTCTTATGAGATACCTGGAACTATTCGCCACGCAGAACTCAGGGCCTTTGTTGTATTTGCAAAGTATTTCAACGCAGGAACCAAGAGGGAACTACCGCGTGCACCAAAAGCTTATCGTAGGTTCGTGGCCTATGATCCGGAGTCTGATATCGCGATATCATGTCTGAGCGACACTGCAGCCTACCAAAAACGGGAACTTACCCATGCTGATCTCGAAGTATGGAAAGACGTTGGCCTTGGAAGTGCCCGCATAGTCATGCCCAAGTATAGTCCAAGGCTTGGTAGACGATGGCTACGGACTTGTCAAAGCCTACATCAGAGATGTAGCGAATCCAATCAAGCATCGTGTCCAGTCCCATGGTTCCGTTTAATCGATGTAAAGCAGATGTGTGTTACTAAGTTTGAGAACACAGATTTGGCAGAGTTGGAATATATAGCCTTGAGCTATGTTTGGGGAGGGGGCAATAAAGTCACACTTCTGGAAGAGAACGAGAAAACATTTAGCCTAACTAATGGATTACCAGCCGATGAACTTCCAGCGACCATAAAGGACGCCATTCAGATCACAAAGGACCTTAAAATTCGCTATATTTGGGTTGATGCTATCTGTATCGTGCAAGATAACACCCCTGACAAGGTCGTCCAACTGCAAGCTATGTCTTCTGTTTATCGATGTGCAACATTGACGATCATGAATGGGGAAGGTGATTCGGCCGCTTCAGGCATTACTGGCCTTTCTGTCCCCCGCAAGTACTCACCCAATATTATGCTGGTTTCCAATGGCAATCTCGAATATAATCTGAACCCTATTGAGCTGGTGGCATACCCGGAACCTTTTCAAGGCCACCAGAACCCATCCCACCGTGGGCCGTGGGGAGCCCGTGGATGGACTTTTCAAGAGTATGTGATGTCATCTCGTACATTGTCATTCAGCTCGGAAGGCTTGGTTTGGGAATGCCGTGAAAATCGCTGGTTTGAATACTCTGCAACCGATACGGCAGGAACTGAGCTGGACAAGAATATCAAGATTGCGAAACTCACTCAAGAAGCCGTAGTGTCACGGCCTGGTCTTTTGACACCCGGAAGAGAGAATAGCGGAGTTGAGTTATACACTAATCTCATGGTCGAGTTTACCGGTAGGAGTTTATCGTTCCCGGGCGATGTGGCGGATGCTTTCAGTGCTATTCAAATTGAATTTGAAAAGCTCATCCAGAATTCGATAGTATGGGGGATGGCTGTTTGTTGGCTGGAGAGATCCTTGACATGGACATTTGTTGGCGATAAAAAAGGGAATGTATCAGGGGTCCGGCGAACAGTGAAATCAACACTGCCAAGGACGTCATTGAAAATCCGGGTTGATATCCCGAGTTGGTCTCCTTTTGGATGGACAGGTGTATGCGCAATCTTTCCTAACGTCTCGCAGTAAGTCTATCAACCACAATAACCACATACCAGATGTACTATGGATATACTAATCAAAAACTTACTTCAGCTCCAAGATCAAGGTCTATATATTATACAACACACCGCTTTGTCTTCTTCAGCGTGAACAAACCGATCATACAACGACTATAGATATAGAGAAGTTGAAGAACGAAACGAGTGATGTCACTCTTGAAATGGTCTCAAGTGAGATTCCGGAGTTATCACGTGAAGTACTTCAAACGATACCCGATGAACAACTCCTCGTATTTTGGGCTGATTACGCCGAGTTAGTCGTTCTTGAAACCATGATAAACGGGAAAAAGAGAATGGAGCTTCATCTGCCTAGTCACAACGAAAGCCGCTATACGATACGCAACAGTATCGGAACTACAAACCAGCCTTCTTCTCCCTCACCACAGCTTGATGTTCCCACAAAGTTGCCGTTCATACGCATCACCGACAGGGCAATCCTGGAGATTCGGTGGGTGAATGGCATCGCCTATCGAGTCCGCGCTTGGGAACTGCTTGAAAAAGATATGACTGCCAAGGAACTACGAAAGGCACGTACTGTGACAGGTGCAAAAAACCATAGCATCGACTGGTATTTGTGGTCTACGGTAACATCGACAAGACGGTTGATCGTCCTGGGATGACGAGCCGAAGGCTATCAGATGGTCCGTCTCTAAACTACGGTGGAAGGCAATAAAGTATGACTACTTCAACACCTCTACCATGTAGAAAGAAAACATACAACACCCGGTATTCCCACGTGGTCACCCACCGTAGTACTAGTTGTGCCTATTTATTATATCGTGTCCGGCAATTTCAATGTGAGTTATCTAATATAGACCATGTTGTCTAGGGAAAACCAAAACTGAGCAGAAAACAATAGTAATAGTAACAAGAATAGAAACAAAAATAAGAGCAAACCCCGAAAATCATCATCACGACCTTCCTATCCCAGGAAGTCTTCCTCACAGTCTTCAAACGCATCATCTTCGCCTCCCTCAGGCTCATGGAGGTCCACAGGACAGGTCGGCAGCGTGGCTCAAGCGCTTAATAGTTTAACTAGGGGAGAGCGGACGGGATCCCGTGCTTTCTATCAGCTATGGTCGTATGTGTCAATTTTGGGCCCCGGAGCTACTATATACTATACGGTATGTGGGCGGAGGCTACAACCTTCCCTCCTACAATCGTCCCGCACATACAAAGCTATTGAGTTTGTCTCTAGTGGAGGACTTTAAATATCTGTCCGATAGCTAACCCGGTCTCGTACGGTCTCAGTGATTTAGGTAGACATAAAATATAACTGAATATAATCAAATCAATTTGTTTAAATTCCATATAACGTCCACATACTGTTAGTTCGTAGTAATAAAACGGGTTGCTCAAGGCTGAAGCGGCCGGCCAACTCCGGGCGGTCAGTCTGTATAGCATCTCTTGTGACCTTTTAGGGTCCAGCTTCGGGGCCAACAAAAAGCTCTGTCCGGCGAAGTCTGAAGGTTTACTCGCGAGGCTCTAGAATTGATTACCTGTGGTTTCTGTCGTAAAGCAAAACAAAAATACCCAAGAAAAGCCAGTCTGAAAAGCCTCTGGTTACCGCCACGGGGGATTACTTCAAGCGGCGTACGGGTGGGCTTGTATAATCTCAAGTACAACTTTCACCACGTCTTCTGGAAAATGGCAGGCGAGCCATCCAAAACTTGGTGGTGTCTTCCTGGAATCACACATATATGATGCTCTTCTCTTCGCCCTGGCTACACCGGGGTGTTATACCTGGGCTGTTCTCTTTATTAGCAGGCTATCAACATGGCCTATTACTTTCTTGTGTCCAGACAATATTCCGTGAGTCTCTGACTCCATATGAGCGGGATTTATTCATGAGATGATTCATGATTGATGTTTATCTACTGTTCCTTTCACATGGCCCTGTCGTATTGTAAATCCCTACCGCCGTGAAGAGGCTGTCCTTGCATTTAACTGTCACTGCCGCAAGGTTTGAGTGGGTTGGGAGCAAAGTTAAGGTGTAAGCATGGAATTTACAGTCTATATACACCTGCATTTGCTGACCGCTCAAGAATTGATTGAAAGGTGATCATGCCGTCGTATTGCCGTGAGATACCAGTAGGTAGACGTTGAGTGATAACCAAATCAAATCGAGGGGGACGGGTTCGGATTCTACTGTTAGAGCTGCAGATAGTTTAAACAGTCATCAAACATTCCAGTGATGCCATCAGGTCCCGGGGATGGTACTCATGCAAGAACTATTTCTGTGTGTCGTCGAAGGAGCTTTGTACTACCACCCGAAAGCGCCGGATCTCGTCCGGGGTTAGGACAATTGGGGTCGTTAATCTGAGGCTTGGGTTTGACATGTAAGGGTGGTGGGGCGTTGACCTGGAGAGCAGTGTTGACACATTGTAACTATATGCGGTAGTTGTCTGGAAGCAGAGGAGAGATGGCGTTGGTTTCAGAGAAGGTGGGCCGGCTCATCATCTGTTCGACGAAGGTACTAAAGACAGCGATCCAATTTTGTGGTAGTGATGGTAAAGGTTGACATAGTGGAGGGAGATAATTCAACACGAAAACTGTGAAATATATGTGTATAGGGCCCCGTTGGCGGAACTGTGCCTTTTTCTTGGGGACACTATAATTTCTCGGTGTATCGCCTGGACAAACCTGCTTTGTCACCGCCTTCTACTTTTGGCACTCCTCCTCTTCCAAAAAAGGAAGTTGAGCACGCCATTATATTTTTAATATTTCAGAGACAGTTTTGAAGATACTTTTAAATATGAATACTAGATAGACTGGTCAACCGAAAAAAAATCTAACTTACAATCTATCAATCATAGCACTGGAGATCTAAAGAATTTACCTGACAGTATCGAGCAGCTCCTAGACAATATACATGATAGGCCAAGCAGCAGACCAAATAGTAAAACTAAGAAGTACTCATTACCGTTTGGCATAGTCACGGACCCCTTCCTATTTTTTTTTAAATCATTCATCTTATGGAGCTATAGAGCTATGAAGATGAAGATGCTGGTTAGGGAACCTAAACTGTGAGGTATCTTGGAATTGTGCTGACCTTCTTACAACACAACATCACCAACTTCTCCTCTCAAGATACTCCAAAAGCACCACGGAGTATTAAAGTGTTAGCTGAACCACAGCCTGTCTTTTTTTTTACTTTCGTTTGCAATTTGGCTTGTCATGTCCACATTGAATGCAGGAAAAAGAAACTTTTACAAAAGAGGACATTTGACATGTATTGGCTGGACCAAGATACTGCTTTGGCTGATCTTCTTTTAGAATCATTGTCCTAGATGTTGTTCGAAGCCATAAAGGTAGACCAAAAGGTGCTCCCAATAAGAGTAGAGATTGTACGCCCCATTGAGATAGACCCGTTTAGCTAGACATTGATGAGTTACTCAACAGTTGACTGCTTGCTTCTTTTCTGTACTTATATCTGTATTTACAATCCAAATTTTTTAGCTTAGTGGATAAGGCCCTTACTTTTTTCATAATGAATTTCCTAACTCATGTGATGTTCTTTTTGTAACTATTCTTTTTGATCTCGTTCTTTTTTTGTACTTTATCAAGGTTCGTCCAGCCCACTAGATTTGGATTTGGAAGTTCTCAAAAAAAACTGGCAGAAACAAAAAGTCAGGGTACGAAATCCTAGAAAACATTTTCTAATTGGGACAAGACAGGGAGGGGTACACACCGAGTGATTATAGTGTTATAGTATCCGGAGTCTCACCCAGCCATACATATATATATATTGGTATGTAAAACTACCATAAAGGCAAAAGATAGCCTTAATACATATATGAGTATACATTATGTCGTAAGCTTTGTCAAGAGTATGCAAAAGTTGGCTAAACTGTAGAATCTAATCTTGAAGTCTTGCTCAGATGATTACGGGTTGCGCATATCTATCATAAAGTTACATCAATATGCTGCTTTTCATCGGGTTGAGAAAAGGCCTCAAAAGTTAAGCGAAGTTATCATCAAATCATAGTATTTTTCGAAGCCGAGTTAAACGCCCACATACATACCTGCATCAGAGCTACCTATATTTCTTGGGCCTCTTGCAGTAATTTGCCACCAAGAACCTCTATGTTGATGGTTTGTCGGTAATGGCCAGTCAAACAGGTCTTTGTAAGCTAGGATCTGAAGTACGGTAATGCTGTTTTGTGTCTTACAAGCTGGAATAGTGATACCTACTTTTAGTTGTGTAATATGTATGTACTCTAATAAGAGTAGTAGGTAGACATTACAAGATTCATACAAAGATAATCATGTCCTGACTCTACTATGACTTAAGTGCCTAGTAATACACTAATGGCTTTAAGATGCATTATGGTTTCGAGGGGGGGGGGGGGGGNNGGGGGGGGGGGGGGGGAGAGAGAGAGAGAGAGAGAATAGATACGCATAATATGGTTACTGGCTCTGCTGGGAGCCAACCCAAATTTATGTATGTATGTATCTACATTGAGACCGATAGAACCAACATCTCAAGTTGGGGTGATGACCTATACAATTAAGAGAAATATCACACAATTTCGGCCTCTTGCAGCAAGATATAATTGAAGGTAACTGCCTCATAGTTATAAAGCAATCAGAAGGTAGCCTTGTCGTGTGCTTTTCTTGTTGATATTTTCAATTCCCCATCATTTTTGCTCTTCTTAGTTACTATTATAACATTAAATCAACACCTATTCATCAATATTCATCTCTTGCTGGGCAGTATAGCCCGATAGGTAAATTTTTAAGATGTCTTCGCTGCGTAGCGAAGGAAGTGCCATTGGCTTCATCATCCGCAATGTCTTCTTACCCCGAGTAATCAATTATCAGGACCCTGCGGCTGGCGACGAGAATGAGCTGTATACTGTTTTCAGAAACGCCGCGTTGGGCTTTGAGAGGATTCTTGGTAGCTATGGCCCCGCCAAAAGTTGGAATAATGTCATAGCTGCCATTGATTCGATTTCGTCGGTCCATGGCCTGTCAGATGAGCCCTCCGTCATCAAGAGTTTGCTCAATCTCGAACTAAAGGAGATACATCAGCACGGAGGTAAGTAATCGTCGCAATATATTCCAACTATCGACCCAATGGTCCTAATGCTAATGCGCCATTAGAAGGAGATATTCCACTGTACATTCGAGCCCAAAATGCCGGCGTTCTCATTAGCTATCGCCATTGCAAATGGATTTTTCAATCATTCGAACTATCCCCTACCAACTCCGCTGTATACCTGTCCAATGGTCGTCTGAAGAGATATTTCCCGGACGTCTCTGTCGAGGTACTTGATCTCGATGCCCAACAAGATGGGTTCCTGGAACAAGTTTCAGAATTCTTGGAACGGCTGAGTATAGAAAGCGCACCTGGAACCTCAGAGAGAATCCAAAAGGCCGGTCAATCCATCCAGGAGAACCGTGAAATGCCATCACCTCATATGGTGACTCAGTTCTTCACTTCCTTTGCTTTGTGTTATGGAAAGCTTGTAGATATTCCTACCGTCTGCAAACATACTCGTGAGGAATCTGTTTATGTCGTAGGATCAAAGCTTCAGCGTCGCAGCCCTTTCTGGCTTTTCCTCAAGGTGTCAACGCAATTGATTATCAACCAAGAATTTGGTGAATCTGGTACTCAGGTCTACAAGAAGTTCATGCAATTCTTCTTGTTATCGCTGGTACAGGAATTGAAGATCGAGAGAGGCCCTTCTCATATTGCTCAGACAGTAGCTTGCAAAATTGCTATGCGCCTACGCAAGATACAGGTAGCTGGGATGGCCAACATCTCGGAGATCGAGTCTAGTAGTCGGGGGATCATGTATATGATCTCGAAGAATTTGAGAAACAAGGCTATCAACAGCCATGATTTCGGCATCATGGGGTTCTCCGAAGACAGAATTGTCCCTGCTAGCCAAGACGCACTCGCAAACTTCGCCTTTGAACAGGCTTGGGTTCAATCCGTGTTGGAGTCATCGCACACTACCAATGAGACAACAACCGAGTTCGTCATGCGGCCCCTACAAGACGAACGCCCAGATAAACCCTCGGAAACATTGAGAATACTCGGTGGTATGAAAACTGCCGACTCATTCCTAACCTTCGAAACCTGGTTCGACCTACCCCACTCTATCATATCAGATTGGCTTGGTACAGGAGAATTCGAGCATTTGAAAGAACTGATGTCGAAATACCATTCATGGGCTAGGAAAGCACATGCTAATGATCCGCTCGCCTTATCGAACACAGCGCTGATATTGATGGAGCTGTGGTACATATGCGATCGAGATGCTATCGAACAAGCACCTTGGGTCGGAAACTATTGCACCTCGTTCGACCTCTCATTATTCGATCATTTGGTGCTTTTGGAGCAGAGCCAACAAGAACGCATGGAAAGACTACGTCAATACATCAAAGAACGTGATTCTAAGAAGGGCTCACTCCCGTTCGAATACGTTGTCGGGAATTGTAGTAGCCCCCATAATCTCAGTGCTGTGACGTTCGACCGGAACTACTTATATCCAATCAAACTCAATTCGCTTCGAGAGGATGCTCTACTCACACGCGAGAATTGTAGAGCAAGGCTGGAAGTAGCTAAGAAACGTTATGCATTGACTCAAGAGGTGTATCGAAATACAACTTGTGAGTATGATGTCGTTACACTCAGAGCTCGTGGTACCGACGAGGAGTACGAGAAATTCTATCATAGGAATGACTGCGAACGCTGCAGCAAGAAGAGAAGAGCGGAGAGCATTTCAGTAGAAGTTATGGAATGGCCTCTACCTGAAGATTACGCCAAGCAAAAGATTCTGGTCGTAGAACTCTCGGCACCCGACTGGCTATCTGTCTGGCGCGATATGGCATTCTACATCCAAGAAGAGGTACTACGAATGTCCTACACCAACTCGTATTGCAAAGTTGCCATAACATTGCAGCAGTACAAACTTACGGAAGAATTCTACGGTCCTGCTCTGAGGCCTTCGATACGGCTTGCTTCCAAGACAAAGCCCCACGGAAAGACCCATCGAAAGGGAGTAGCTCTCAGTACATGCACCATCGACGATGTTATGGTAAAGAACGGTTTGAGTTGGGGGTTTTCTAAAGATGGATCTCACACTATCCTTCCCGATACACCTCTTCAGTCACCTTTGTCTTCGATATTCCGCGATTACCATTTCAGCATGCCCGCCGAGTCGAAAGCTCTAGAGCATTTCTGCCACCGCATTGAGACTCCACTGTATCTGTCTATGACTGCGAACGAGGCCATATCTAAGATCTCCGAATGCCCCAAGCACATATCCCTCGAGGAGTTCAAGATACTTGCATCATTATCGTACAGTAGAAAGCTTCTGTGGCATGATATTCTTTTGCAGATCGTTTCGCCATCTATCGATTTCAACAAAGAAGAGACCAGAGTCATTATCTTCCAGTGCCTATACCAGTCACAAGGCATCGTTGACTCTTCGGAGAGGTATCTCACTCTAGCTACGGCATCCAACATCATTACTGCGATACACACGGCGATAGAGCGCATCGAAGAAAACTGGGCATGTACAAAGGCTATGGCAATCTATGTGACTGTCTTGACACGTATGGTCCATATATACCCTGAATCTGTTGGACTGACTGAATCTGCCCTTGTTGAACTGGATAGGGCCCGCCATATCGCAAAGGACTGGGTGAGCCATCTGCAGGAAAAACTGAAGACAAGCGACGCAAACGAGAGTATCCTTGATCGTCTTTCGGAGTGCATCCATATCATGGTGGCCACTATGGACCTTCCATCCGAGTTGCTCCAGGACAGGCTTCTCGAATCACCATTTTTTGTGGAAGATCTTGTCGAGGCAACTATCTTGTCATCCGAATTTTCAACTATTTCCAAAACAAGCATCGATGCTTGTGTCAAGCATAGATGGCTCATCACTCGACAACGGGCTGTTCTGAGTATGATGCCATTTGAGGAACACTCTACCTTGACAGCCGTTGGGAATGCCATAAGAAAGTATTGGCCCGCCTTCCCGCAAGAAGATATTGGATCTTACTGTAGGGTTGAGAAGTCCCATTTCCTTAACTGGGATATTAACTTATCAAGCTCCGACCCACAGACCCTGTGTCTCGATGTCTTCTCCGGAAAATTCACCATCGACGGCAATCCCATCAAGAGGCTCCCTTTAGAGATCCGGCATCATTTCTCCTTCACAAAACTATTCAGTTTTGGTCATTTCGATGTTGTACCGTCGACACTACCAAGCGAAGGCTTCACGCTGATGGCTCGTGAGAGGTTATTCGACCATGAGGTCCATTTTTCGCCCAATCCATGCAGCTTTAAGCTTGAGAATCAGCTTCATATCTGCATCATTGATAAGAACAGAGTTAAGTATCAGCTTTTACCATCTAGCTTGTTTGCCGACTTCATTCCTGCTCACTTCATCGATGGACACTTCCACTGGTACAACTGGAACAAAAGAATCATCGAAATCCGCCCTGATTCGGAAGCATTCACCGAATCTCCTCACCATTGGAAAATTAAGCCTCACGGATTGAAGGAATTCCACGGCTTGACGAACCAGATAAACGAATGGACTATGACTCGGATGGTCCAACCAGGCATTGAACGAGTCTTGATCCCCCTGAGCGAATCATTCTCGACCATTGTAGCTGCCTTAAAGCCACTAGAGGATGACGAAAAGCACATCGAAATAACCAAGCAAGGCCCCCAGGCAACGGTAGACATTGAATTACCTCGTCGCGGCTTATCATTTCGCTTGACGCCAGAGAATGGCGAGATCTTCAGCAAGCAATTCGACGGATACAAGATATCTTCCTTACCATCTATAGGGACCTTGAATCGGCTTTATAATAAGCTTATCCTCCAGAACTTTGCGAACAATTCCATTGTCAAGGTCCTAATCTTAGATGGAACTGTCGCTCACTTGAACGAAACTGACGATTATTTTTCCCCTGTGCACATAACCCCGGGAGCATCTGGCCGTGTCCATGCATACGATGTCGACCGCACACTTGGACGGCTTGTGGATAACGGAAGTTTACACGATAAACTGTACTTGGCCTATCTGCATGCAGTGTCCAGTCTTTACTCGGTGTCGGACAAGCTAACCGGCCTCACCGGTACTGAGCAAGCCATCGAAATCCTGCAATCAGCAGCTGTTCAGTCTACAACTGTTATTACCCCCGAGGTCGCCTCCATCTTGAGTAAGATTGCCGCTTTGTCACCACAGCGCTCATTTTACCCCAGCCATTTGCGTGTTATGGAGACAGTCCAATGGAATCGTCACCTCGATCCATTGTCTCAACATGACCTATTCCGCATCATCGTGAGCAACTTGGTCAGCCGAGTCAAAAGCACAGAGTTCATGTTCCACAAGAGTGCTGAGGTCGACCTACCAGAGAGTTCAGAGGATCTCGCGTTTCGTGCCCTATTACGATCAAGTGCATACAGGGCCCCTGGGTTTGACGCTACCTTAGTTGGCTACAGATGCGCCGATACTGAGTATGTTAGCCGTGGCAGTATCTCATGCCCCGAGTTTGACCGTTGTTACCAAGTAATGTGTGCCGCCCGCCATGGTACGATACTGGTGAAGAGCAACGCTCACCGGGCTTGGGTGGACATATGGTCAAAGATGGTCAAGGCTCACTATGGTCGTGTCAACGGTATTGGGGAGCTGAATGATGTGATGAAGCTTGGCTATAGCACGTCCTACTTTATGGCTAGCAATATCATCTACACGAACCTTGTACCTCTACAAGATATATTGACACGTCAGGAGCATAACGGCGCGAAGCTAGATTTGGCATCATTAGTGCTTTTAGTCGGAACACTCGCATTCGCCAACAAAATTGACCACCACGTCATACAGTGGCTCATTTCATTTTGGCATAAGTCGAAAAGCGATAAGATACCATCTTTGTCAGTCTTAGTACCGGAGTTTATGTTGACGCAAGATATTATTCCCGATAAGAGTCTTATCTCAAGTGTCATTCAGTCGGCTTTCTTGCTAGAGTCACAATGTCCGGAGCCAACGGGCATTTATCGAGACGATTATGAGGATGTGGAGTCGTTCGTGAATGCTCAGAACAATTACGTCAACTTGGCTCAACGAGAGTATGAGCGGGTAATCACTAAGAAGGCACTCAGCCAGTGGCCCACGACCAACCCGAGCCTTGATGACTGTGGCTCGTGGAAACTCTACATCGACGAAAAGATCCTGATGACTAAGCTACGGACTGCGTTCAAGGGTTCCTGGGACAACATGATGCTGCAGGAACACTTGAAGTCTATCTCGAAATCTGTAGCGGATTGGACTTCGCAGGAATGCCAGATCGATTATCTTCGCGGTAGATCAACGGCCCCTCGCTGCCGTCTAGAAACTGCGCCGTCACTATCTGTCCCATGGGAGTCGCCTGTCGATCTATACTTCAAACTCCCCATCGGAACCGTTATGGAGACCAAGAAACTTTCGTCTCAACAAGGACGGCTGTCTCAACATCAACAAGAATCGATCGATTTGAAGTCACGTAAGAAGGACATGGAGGATCTATTAGCCAAGCTCAGTGATGTC
The DNA here is from genome assembly GCA_001513805.1 of Davidsoniella virescens. Classification (NCBI taxonomy): domain Eukaryota; kingdom Fungi; phylum Ascomycota; class Sordariomycetes; order Microascales; family Ceratocystidaceae; genus Davidsoniella; species Davidsoniella virescens. The sequence continues at coordinate 38,376 of LJZU01000202.1, read as the reverse complement.
GCTACAACGAAGCATCATCAGGAATACGTCGAGGATCTAAAAAAAAGCACGCAACAATTAGCTTGTCCGACCATTACAGTGTGCAATCTCTCAATGGAGGAACAAGACTTGACCTATCTTTTGTCCGATCCCAAGTTCAACCCGCATAGATATCGCGTATTCATCGACAACATTGTCCATGTCAGTCAAAATGATGTTGTACTTTATATGAATGCTCTACTGGAACTATACCAACAACATTTCAAGCCGGGAAGCGGCCCCGGCCACGGATATAGTGAAGAGGAACTTTTCTTCCGGTATAGACCATCTTTTTTTCTCGAACGTTTGTCCCACCGCTACTGGAAGCACCTCCCCAAAGATTGGAAGCTGTGTCTTGTTCGCTATGGTACCCTAATCGGCAAAAAACAGCGCCTAGACCGTATGAAGTATTGTATCGATCAGAATTTGTTTTCAGCGGCAAAGCTCGAGCTTGAGAATGTCGGCCATATCAACTGGTCGCCTATGGACTATCCCGATTCCTTGCTTTTGGAGATTGAGGGCGACATCATCATTCGAGAGGTTCAGCACGATGTGGCCAAGCTCATGATGAACCCACCAGATGGCAAAAACTGCGTTACGCAACTGAACATGGGCGAGGGAAAGTCGTCGGTGATTGTTCCCATGGTATCTTCAGCTCTCGCCGATGGCTCTCGTCTTGTCTGTGTGCTTGTCGGTAAGCCACAGGCCCCGCAGATGCTTGAGATTTTGCTTGGAAAACTCGGCCGTATGGTCAATCGACGTGTCGTTCAATTGCCGTATGCACGAAATGTTCCGGCTCGTACACAAGGTGCGCACGAGATTCTTTCCATGCTGAAGAACTGCCAAGAAAACGGCAGCATCCTGTTAGTGCAGCCGGAGCATCTCCTCTCCCTCAAGCTTGCCGGACTTGAGGCTAAGCTTTCACGGAAGCGCAAAGATGTAGGATCGATCCTCGTTTCTGTACAAGACTACATGGACAAATACTCGCGTTTTATCGTTGATGAAAGTGATGAAAACTTTAGTGTCCGGTTCGAGCTAGTTTACACCATTGGTGTTCAGGCGCCTATAGAGGCAACACCGCAGCGCTGGCAAATCCTCCACCAAGTCCTAGATATGCTTCCAAATATTGCCTTGAAGGTGTCCGAGGTTTTTCCAGACGATGTCGAGATTTCTCATCAGGTATCCGGCTGTTTCCCGCGTATTCGCATTCTAGGCGAGCGAGCCATGCTCATGACAGTGCAGGAACTAGCCGATGAGATATGCAAATTCGGTCTTCTGGGGTTTCCGATCACTCGTCAATCCTCGGATATTCGAGCTGCTATGCGGGAATACATTTGTAATCTCAACGTTTCCGCAGAAGACGTGGCCCTAATCGAAAAGTATGAAGCGGAAACTTTCTGGGACACTGATAACAAGAACATTCTGCTTCTACTGCGTGGACTTCTTGCTGCCGGAGTGCTCAGCTTTGCTTTCACGAAGAAGAGATGGCGTGTTGATTACGGACTAGATGACTCTCGGACTCCGCCTACGCGTCTTGCAGTTCCATATCGTGCTAAGGATAGTCCGTCAGCTCGAGCTGAGTTCAGCCACCCAGACGCAGTCATGACACTAACGTCACTCAGCTATTACTACGGCGGACTCAACGACGACCAGCTATTTGAATGCTTTAGCCACCTATTGCACAATGGCCAGGCTGACATGGAGTATTCTCTTTGGGTTCGAAACATCACCCACTTGCAACCAAGATATCGACACATCTCTGGCATCAACCTTCACGACCAAAAGCAATGCACTGAAAAGATATTCCCGGTTCTACGGAATTCCAAGGCGGCTATCGACTACTTCCTATCTCATATCATCTTTGTCAAGGAGATGCGCCAATTTCCTCAGCGAATTTCGGCTTCGGGCTGGGATCTAGCAGAGGCCAAATGCAACCCAACCACAGGTTTCAGTGGTACCAACGATACACGTGCTCTTTTGCCACTCGATATCACGCAGCACGACCGAGATGTACTAAAGGGAACTAACGCGCTAGTGTTGAGTCATCTGCTACAAGAGAAAAACCAAGTTGTCGATATCCCACCGCGGACGGGCCAGGATGGCGAACTAGACACCAGTGTTTTACTACAACTTGTCTCAAAGAGACGGCCACCCGTCCAAGTGATTCTCGATGTCGGTGCGCAGATTCTTGAGCTCAACAACGAAGGAGTTGCTCGTGAGTGGCTCAGACTGACAAAGAGTGACGGTACTCAACAAGAAATGAGTGCTTGCGTTTACTTCAACGACGATGACGAGCTCTTTGTCATAGATCGCCGAGGACATAGCGAGCCGCTACAAACTTCGCATTTTGCATCACAACTAAACAACTGTTTGGTTTTCTTGGACGAAGCCCATACCCGTGGTACCGATTTGAAGCTGCCAAAGTGGGTTATGGCTGCTGTAACTCTAGGATCTAGACTGACCAAGGATAGACTGATACAAGGTAAGCCCACATGCAGATATACTTTTAGTCTTACGAAATATCTTGCTAACCAAATTCTACTTCAGCTTGTATGAGATTGCGTCAACTTGGGTATTGCCAATATGTTTTGTTTTGTGTGCCGCCAGAGATCAAGAACAAGATATTAAATAGTCGCCCTGTGCACCAACGACCAAATCCAGTGACAGTTTGTGATATCTTGGTCTGGAGTATCCAGGAAACATGGGCGTATACCTCTAGTAGCATTCCGCTTTGGGCTCACCAAGGCATTCGTCACCGCCGCAACGTTAAGATTTGGGCACGCTCACGCAAGACAAAGGATCATATGTCGAACTCGGTGGCGAAGAAATTCCTCGAGATGGAAGCCCAGACGTTAGAACGACGTTACCGCCCTTGCCCTGTAATTGACTCTGGAAAGCACATTTTGTCCTTGGAAGGCTTTTCTCTTGACATCACAGACCAGATCTTCAAGCATGCTGATCGATTCATGACTGTTGGTTCTAAATTTGGTTTGCTTGGCGAGGAACAAGAGCGTGAACTGGCACCGGAAATTGAAAACGAGCGCGAAGTCCAACGTCCAGGCTCGGTGTCTCCAAAAGCTCACAGCATCCACAAGCGCATGATCGAATTCGTGGAGAATGGTTACCTTTTGAAAGACGCTCCTGTTGTTCGAGCCTTTGACAGCCTTGAAAAGACAAGCATTCTGAATGGCATGCAGCCCTACGAGATTCCAGGAAACCTTCTTGTCACGGAGAACTTCTGTTCACCTATTGAAGACCTCAAGATCAATGAAAACAACCCGTCAGATGCTGAGACTAATCACAACCATGATCTATTCCTTAGACCGGTTCAGTGGCTATTGGTCACTAGCCCGCAAAGCCAGAGTCATCCGTGCATGGTTATCATCAGTCCGCACGAAGCCCATGCCTTGTATGACACAGTCAAGAAAAGCCCATATGTGTCGATGCACCTATACACACCGCGGATCAATCAACTTTATCCAAGCATTGACGGCTTGAATCTTGTGAGCCTAGGTGGCTTCCTTCCACTACGTGGTATCGAAGAGCTAAAACTAGAGCTCAACCTATTTGCTGGACAATTATATTTCGACAACATCAACGACTACTATTGCACGTCAGGATACCTCGGCATCGCAGTCAAGGTTCCAGAGCACAACGAGCGGATTGCGTTGGATGGCTTCATCCTATCTGACCAGAACGGGCGCCCAGGTGGCGCTGCATCTGGCTTCCGTAGCAGCCCTGTTCATATGATCAGACGCCTATTACAGATTCGGCGAGAACATGCAAGCATAGCACGCACGCATCTCGGTAGTATGTTGGATAACCGCATCCTACAACCAATCGATTTCATAACCAACATCACCATGCCGGTTTGGAGAGTCGATGAAAGTGTACACGTATCACCGCGAACGGCATTGCGGGTAGATGAAAAAATGCTGTTTTGTAAGCAACTTCCAGCTGCACAGTTCAGCCCGCGTCTGCCACAATCTCATCCTTTATCACTAGCATCTCAAGGCATATCAGAGTCTTCCGATGATGACAGCAATACTGCTAAAGGCGACGGTGGTTTCGACGGCACACACTCTTGTACAATCAATATTCCAGTATCATGGCCAAATGAAACAGGCCAAGACGATAACGCTGCGCTCCGGTTTGCACAGAAGCTAATTGCGATCGATTCTGAGTTACCCGATCAGATGACGTTCAAAATTGAAATCGAGAGACAGGCGACTAAGAGCGAAGATTTCAACTTCCAGAACCCGAAGAATACAAACAAAAAAAAGAATGATGGTTCGAGTACCACATCTAGAAGAAAAGGGCGCGATCAAGTAAAGTCTTCCAGGGTCGCTCCTTCGACAGCACGATATCAGGGGGGTAATAAACCTCATATGCCACATCGAAAGCCACAGCCAACTCAGCAGCCGAAGCAACAAGTCAAGAAAGGAGGCCGAATGCAGTATGGAGGCTTTGAGCTTCTACCAGATGCTGAATGAGGGAGAGGGTTCATGTAGGAGGATACTGATTTACTTGTTTTATATTGTTTTTTCTCTTGTAGTAGTACTAAAAGCTCGCGGAGTTCGTCATGTATATCTTAGTATAGTTCGCTACTTATCAGTCGGTATTTATTTGATGCTTTTTGTTTGAACACAAAGAATACTATATCCTTCCTACCCATAATGTTTAAGCTGAGATACATAGATGTGAGGTGGGCTACCTCTTGGTGGCTAACCCTAACTTTCCGGCGCAATAAAGGGCAAAATATCATCAACAAAGCTAAACAATAGTCGATCTTTACAAGGCAAAACCTTTACAAATCACTGTGAAATGTGAGAACTCATGATACCGTGGCGATTTCTGAAAGTCTGTGTAATTTGGAGTGGCAACATGAAAAATTAGGCTGGTGGTTTTTGAGCCTTGTGTTCAAGCTTGGCATATTTTGTGAACGACGATCGACCGGACATGTTTCTAGATGTGTGACCATGGGCTTTTTCGCATAGACCTTCTAGTATAGGCAAGAATAAAGCCCGAAACCTTACACAAAGAAAGATATAAGCAGAATAATGAACAGGAAGAATGGGAATACAGATAAGAAAAAGGGACGGGACGGGTTTCTCGCAAGGACATTCTAGGACAGGTCAACAAACAAACTCTTGGAGATAGAACTATTTTTTCTTTTTCGATGGCCGTACATGTGAAGAAAACCACGAGTGACATTCATCGGACATAGTGGAGCTCCGATAGAGCAAGAGTAGTTGGAATAGTATATTGGCCCATCACGGAGTACCGCATAGGCCGATTTGTGCGTGCATTATGAAAGTGGCTATAAACCACTAAAACCGTCGGCTACAGACGTCTTTCCGACAGGTTATTGTAAGTGGGTTGTGTTTTCCAATAGACACTTGTAGTGGAACTCCACGAAAAAGAAACAGTACATATCTGACAGTTATGGTACAGTACATGTAAGTGAGTATTATATATAGACATCGTACGCTTCAGTGCTGACTGACAGTGGGCTGTTTATGTAACTCTGTCATGTAACTCATATGTAGTTAGGCCTATCTTTTTTTTTCCTGACAAGCATCTTTGTTGGCATAGGAAACAAATGAAGAGCAGAAAGATAAAGAATCGAGAAAAATGCACATACATGTACATATGTGCCTAAACTAGAGCCAACAATGCAAGCTAGATTCGGTCTAATGCGTTGTCTGTAAGCTGATAGTCGGCGACTTTTTGTATTGTTACTGAATTTACATAGAGCCCCTTGTGGTTAGACACAAAAAAACGCATGGTAAAGAAGTTGGCTTGACCCAATCCAGACCAGGATCATAGGCTACCCACATTAACTAGCGCTTACTTGCCTAAGGGTCTATCTTAAGGGTCTGCTTTTGTATGGGCAAAGGGTCCTACCCAACAGCCTGTCTAGCTTTTAGGTCCAACATACAGAGAATTGTGATTGTGTTATCTCTAGGCTCGGTGTTCACTTATTCATGAAATGCATGTCAGCTCAGCCGCCTGCCTACAGTTGCCATTTGCGGCTTGTGCTTGTATGCTTAGTGTTATATTAAGGGTGACATATAGGCCAAGTACAAAGAACCAACAAACATGTGAATAAGAGGCGATGTGCATGTTGCATATAAAATTCACTGTCCCTCTCAATCTTGTTCTTCTTCTCTAGAATAATAATACATGATAATGAAAACTCATAGTAAGTCTACCAACACATAAACAAGAACTAGACTAGATATCTTTTTATTTTCTCTCAAACCCCGTCCACGATATACATATAAGAGTATTGGACAAACCCCCTCCGTCTTGACTTGCTCGTCTGGCGTTCTATTACACACTGAAAGTACAAGATTATCATCTCTTATTTGGCCTCCAACCAATTTTCTTCTTGAAAGTCCTACTGACGAACAGCAGAACATGTCCAAACTCTCATCTCCGGTTGGAGAAGAATCCATGACTACATCTCGACATCCGCTTGTTGCACTACAACCCTCAGAATTCGTGGTTGCTCGAGATATAGTGTCCAAGGCGCGCGGTAGCGATGCCGATAACACACCATTATCCATCTTCTTCCGCGATATTTTCCTGCACGAACCACTGAAAGAAGAACTTGTCCCGTTCTTGGAAGCTGAGGCTAGCGGCGACGCAGAAGCTTTGGCCCGCGTGAAGCCTGCCCGCAGAGCAAAAGTTCAGTATGACGTTATCACCAACCATGCTGAACACGGAAAATGCCACCAATATACTCAGAGTGTGGTGGATCTCGATGTCGGTGCGGAAGTGCAAGTCGTGCGTGCCAAGAAACACCAACAGGTGGCATTCACAATGTAAGTTAGAAGATGTCTATGACTAAGATCACATAATAGAAGCTAACAGACCACTGGTTATAGGGACGAATACAAGCACCTGGATGTCTTGATCCGTGGATCTGACCTGTTCCTTGCCGCTCTAGACGAGTTTATTATCCCGGAACACTTCACCATCAAGATCGATCCGTGGCCTTATGGCGGCCCGGACGATGATGATCCTGCTGGCCAGTTACCGCTTCCTCGCCTTATGCAAGGCCTTGTATACTGCCAAGATACACACTCAGGCAACCCAGACTCAAATCACTACTCCTATCCTGTACCTCTAATCCCAGTGGTTGACTTGGTGCGTCGGACCGTCATCCGCGTAGACCGTCTTTCGCTCGACCCAACACACCATGGATTCTCCATAGACTCTTGCGAAGGAGCACAGAAGTCGCGTTCCAAGATTCGCTTGTTCCAAAAGGCCAAGCCGGCCGAGTACGTACCGGAACTTCTCCCGGACACAGTTACTTCACGCCTAGATCTAGCCCCGATCTCAATCACACAACCAGACGGTGTCTCGTTCACGATCTCTGACGGTAACCTGGTACAGTGGCAAAAATGGAAATTTCGCTTGTCGTTTACGCCGCGCGAAGGTGCCATTCTACACACTGTGACCTATGATGGCCGACCAGTCCTCTACCGTCTCAGTTTTAGTGAAATGACCGTACCCTACGGCGACCCACGCACCCCCTTCCATCGCAAGCAGGCGTTTGATTTCGGCGATGGCGGTATTGGCCGAGCCGCAAATAATCTGCGTCTGGGCTGTGACTGTGTGGGAGCGATTCATTACGTCTCGACCTACATGGCGGCCTCCAATGGGACTTCAGTAGCTGCTCCCAATGTCATCTGCATGCACGAGCAGGATGCCGGTATTGGCTGGAAACACACAAACTTCTGGACAGACCGGCCTGTCGTGACACGCCAGCGTGAGCTCGTCATACAGTTCGTCATCACACTGGCCAACTACGAGTACGTGTTCAACTACACCCTCGATTTGGCCGGCAATATCGGCATCCAGGTTCGGGCTACTGGCATGGTGAGCATTGCGCCGATTGACGAAGAGCTTTCCGGTGCTCCTTTTGGAGCCATGGTCTCTCCCGGAGCCTTGGCACAAAATCATCAGCACTTATTTGCCGTCCGGATCGACCCGGCTATCGACTCATGGGCTGCGCAAGCCACACAGATTGTAGTCGAAGAAACACGCGCCGATGAATATGGAGTAGGACTAAACATTCACGGTAACGGCTTCCGTGTACATCGGCGCATAGTAGAAGCCGCAGAAGCATTCGACGCGGCGCCCATGCTAAACCGTGCGGTTAGGCTGGAGAACTCTCACATTTTGAATCCCATCTCTCAGCGCCCAGTTGGTTATCGGTTCGCGCCGGTGCCTAGCCAGTTGCTCCTCGCAACTCCAGAGAGTCGACAGGCTTTGCGTGCCCAGTTCGCTCAACACCATGTCTGGGTCACGGGATATCGTGACGGAGAGCTATGGGCTGCTGGAGAGTATACAAACATGAGTACTGTAGAAGAAGGCGGTGTGGCCGATATGGTGCGACGTGGAGACTGGTTCGCCAAGCGAGAAGAGGAAGAGAATAGGGCTTCGGAGCAAAAAGAAGAGCCGGGAAATCCCTTTGGTCTTACCCCACAGGACGATCAGCAGTCTAGACTGAGTCGACCCGTTGTATGGAGCGTCTTCGGCCTAACTCACAATCCACGCACTGAAGATTGGCCAGTGATGTAAGTTGTTCCTGTCGTCGTTGACACTGGATGAAGTACTGACGTAATTTTGTATAGGCCAACCGAAGTCCATGCTTTCCAGATTCGCCCAGCAGATTTCTTTGCCTTTAACCCAGCTCTTGACGTTCCACCAAGAAAAAACACCACGAGTCAGCAGGTATACGCAGCTCCGAAGCAATGTGAGGGTTGTCAATAAGATATGTAGCAATAGCACTCATAGTAATAATGAAGCGTTGAGCAAGTAAAGGAAACATGTCAAAAACGGTGACGTTATCAATGCGATATTATACAAGTGAGAAACGCAAATAAACAATGATATGAAAAGCACGAGCCTGTCTTCCAGCTCCCGCTCCATGTTTCTTTATATATGACCTAGCCTGAATATAGTTTTAGGCCTTGGCTGGAGGGTTGATCTTCAGCGAGAAGTCCACGTGTTGAACACCTTGGTGGATAGCACTAGTCGAGATAATATCGATATCTGTAGTGGGTTAGTAACGCTGCACAATGCAGGGATTATACTCCCACGATGCTGATAGTTTGGTACGTACCGTTGCACACATATTCTTCTGCGTTATCGAGAGTTAGACCACCAGAAACCTCCAATAGGAACTCCCTCTTGCCCGCCCAGCGCTCACGGATGCTCCGTGCCGCAACCTTGACGCCTGCGCCAGTGAAATTGTCGAGCATTACGACATCGGCGCCGGCTCCGATAGCCTCATCCGCCTCCTCTTCGCTCTGTACCTCGACCTCAATCTTGACACTGAAGCCAGCCACGCTCTTAGCCGCTGCCACCGCATCGGCAATGCTGCCCTTACTCCAGACGTGGTTATCCTTGAGCATAACCATACTGCTCAGATCCATACGGTGAGCATCGGCACCACCCACCAACATGCCATACTTCTCGACGAGACGGAATCCCGGTGTGGTCTTACGAGTGCCCGCCAGTCTACCGCGGAATCCGGCAGAGCGCACGACGATAACCATCTGACGACTGGCCGCAGCCACACCCGAGCAGCGCGCCATGATGTTTAGCGCCACCCGCTCACCCAGTAAGATGCCACGAGCAGGCCCCGTTACCGTGGCTATATGGGTTTTGCCGCCGTGAGCCTGAGCTTCGGCGCTGCTAGTGTTGACGTGGGCGCCCTCCTTGACGTGCCATTCGATGACACAGTCGCACTGCTTGAAGACTTCGTTGACAAACGGCACGCCGGCGACAATGCCAGCAGACTTACCCCAGAGAGTCGCCGTGCGGGGGGCTTCACCGACTACGAAGCCGCCATAGTCGAACGATGGCGTGTCTTCGGCAAGCCAAGCCGTGATCATCGACTTCCAGCTGGCCGGTAGCAGGTGCTCTAGTGTGCCGTGCTCCAAAGGCATATCGAGGGTCATGACAGGTAGATCAACAGGCATGTTTGTGTTATGTTATGTTTTGTTTGTATAAGATGATACTGAAAAGGGAATGTACGAGATGAAGATGTTTAAAAATAAAAGCCACAAACACACAATCAAGTATGGAAAGGTAATGACTTAATATAGTTGGAATCCCGACAATAGATACTAAGTCCTGAAGATTCCGTTGTGTTAAATCTTGAAACCCTTGTGAAGCAAGCATGCTAGCGATGAATCCTATAGTGGGGTTGACTTAACGTGGGGCTTTGTATATGAAGTACTGTCAGCTGTTGACAGCTGGCTGGGCACAATGGAAGACTAACGTGATGTCATATGTATTCCATTGATGAGTATAAGTTATAATTTCTCGTTCTATCTGAGATATTCCTAAGGTATGTTTATAGAAGTCCTGTATTCCGTCCAACTAGTAGGCTTTTTGCACTACCTTAACCCTCCCATCGTAGCTGTGAAGTTTCCCCTCCAAAATGATTCCGTCAATGTGATACCCGACGACGAGAAGTCAACTGGGCGTCGATTTGCAAGAAGGGTGTTTTCACTTGGCATTGCCTTTTGACTAGCTTCAAATGTCTTTGCTGTGAATGTTCTTGTGGTAGTCCAGCCTGTAGTGTCCCCACACTTGCCAACATATCCACGACCCAAAAGCATAATAAAGCGACCGCAGCTATCGATAGAGCTAGTCCGGTGATTGTAGGCTCCCACTGAAACCAACTATGTAATTTATTGCGTAATCCACGCGTTCGAGACTGGAGTTCAGCCGAGCTTTGTTCACTGTCATTGTAGAGGACACAAAATCGACCAGAATCCGACTTGATCCTAGTAGTAATACTATCCGCTAGTTGACGCTGTCGCTTGCGCTCTCTCTTGCGGTTTTGCCTCGGTGGAATATATGGGCTCGGGTCGTATGGCTTTTTCGGACGGAAATTGGATGATATAGCTCGAGGAAGCTTGTTGATGCTTGTCCAATGGGGTGGGAGTACAGGGCGCTGAGCTCTTCTCTTCGAGAAAGATACTGGCCGATTAGATCGCATGGAGTCTCGTCGTGACTTGAAGTTGATAGGTTTACACTTGGACAAGGTAGCGATACCGATATCTAAAGCATCGAATTTGCCGCTGTCAAGCTGGGGACTGTTTTTCAATGGTACCATTGGTGAACGTTGTGAAGCCTTTATCGAAGCTACATGAGGACAATATCCCGAGCAGACTATTCCTTCTGGGGGCTCTTCAAGCACGAACCCCGAGTCGTCGTATTCTGGGAATTGTTCTAGATCATCATCTTGCAACTGCCAGTTGTCGTCGTAATCTTCTTGGCCATCTCCGTGATAGTCAAAGCCGGGGATGTACAGGTCATCATTTGATGTAGTTGCGGTAGAGAAAGAGGAAGCTAGAGACATTGAGAATACCGTGTCTGCAATCGATTCCGTTTCGTCGTGCATAATGTCAGAAACGCCCGCCTTGTGTCGACCGAGATTCAATTCGGAGAACTCAGAGTTGAACATATCATTATGTGTAGCTCGTGGTGTGGATGAAGATAGTAATTTTAAAAAGCCATCAAGTTTTGAGCAGTCAAGCCTCGAGGTTTGCGGAGCCTGTATATCTTTGACGTCTGGCCTAGCAACAATGTTGTCGTTGCCCCCTAACTCAATGCTCAACTTCTCATCCTGTCCTTTTATTGCCGTATCTGTAGCTGGCGTGTTTGCTTGGGAGTGGCATATCTGTTGGTCAGACCCAAGGCCATTTAGCTTCCTGCCAAGGGACTTCCATCGCGAAGAAGACTTGATAGTTGGGGGAAGGATACGCAATACTAATGCCTTTTTTCGTGATTTGGGTACCGCGGTGCCTAATCCATGAGAGAAAATGAACATGGAGTGCTCAGAGTGATGCTTCATTCCAAACATGCCTCTAACCGCGTCTCCGGCTCTCCTGGTAACTCGACGATGACACCAGTTTATGTCCGGAAGGCGGGACCAAGTCGAAAGCCTAGTATAATCCTGGCTCGAAGAATCCCGTAGAAGACGCAGCTTCAATACCTCTAGTAATGAAGAGCCGGGTGCACTCGGCACTTCGATCCCAAGGCTAATCGCTCGCTCGATCTGTGAATGTGCTGTCAGGATCTTTTTCTCGGTCCTGGACTGATTTGGACAACCGTCGGTCGCATCGTACTCGTCTTCATCGTCAGATTCAACAGTGATTATAAACGGTTTCAAAACTCGTAAAGATGGTCTTCGTGACCCGATATTGACTTCCGATCGTCGAAATCGTGCCGGGATCGAAAAAGCGGAGCATTTACCCTTGGATAGTAAGTCCTTATCTAAAAACGTCAACGGCTGATGGGCATCTAGTGCAGATCGACAGCGTGGTGAGTGGCCATCCTTCCGAATGTCACGAACCGAAGGAGTAGAAAGTGAAGAATGATCGAAGGCGGAATTGCACATAGTAGCCGGATATATTGGCGCAACTCAACCCAGAACGAAGGAGTAGAAAAATGTAGCGGTAAAAAGGGAATAGAGAGACACGAAAAAAGGTATATGTAGTATTCTTTTAACGAAAGAACGTCTAGAGATACTGAAGGACTGTCATGCTTCATGACACAAGTAAGGCAAGGTGGTGAAAGGTCGCACTCCTATCAGCAGCAACCTAACTCATAGAAACACAACAGTCAAGAGGATACTGATTATCAAATGAATGAACGTATGTAGAAGCTATTGTCCTTGTAGCCACGATTTGAGCAAGATAAAAAGGAAGATTCTTCTAGCGGCCGCGAGAGGGTATTCGATGGATATGATGATAGCCTACTAGATTAAACGAAAAATCAAGCACCATCCAAAGGCAGAGTCGTGATACGAAATGAAAGAGAAGAAAACATGTGCGGTACTATAAACAACTGTATTTTCTACCATCAGGAGGCTAAGTAGAAGTAGCCATGATACGTAGAGTTGTTACCTTGTTAGGAAAACGGGGTTGTTGTTTGGCTAGCGTTACACGGGTCAGCTTCCAACACAATCTTGATGAAGGCAACGGCGTTGGTGATATCATCAACGGCATGTTTCGCATATACATATATCGTTTCTCTTCACGACCTCTTCACTTGTTTGTTTTGTGACTGAAGATACATTTCACCATCGTGATGTTTATATGTGGACAAGTCATGAATCCAAACGTTGAAATTAGTCAATAATTTGATATGAGGGACAAGAGTCTACATAGAAGGAAAAGACAAAGGAATATGGGTGGGCCAAGAGAAAACGGAGATGGAAAGTAGTAGATACAAATGGAGGGAATATGTTCAGACACACAAGAAAAAAGATGACAAATGGAAAGTAGATGGATGATAAGAATATCATCATCAAAAGTATTCACGACGAACCACACCGGTACAGAATGTAAGTTGTTCAACATGTACTATTCCCAGACTCTAGAGTTGATCGGTACACTACATACGACAGTAATACGTTAGTATCAAACACCATGTTTCTGCCTTTTGTTAGCTCCGGATACAGAACGCAATATCAATTGAGTTTTCGATACTACGTGAAAGATGGTACAAAAAAGGTGGAATCAGGAAAATCTAGTGGATGAGACGATGCTGTAAAGATGTAGTAAGTTGTACGCAGTGTGAGAAGGCAATGTTATGATGACACATACAGCAAGCAATGGAGACAAGAGGTGAACGAATAAGCAGACAAAAGAAGCAGATGATACAAGTTCTAGTCAGTTATGATGACTCAATATAACGCAGCAGATGTATGAAAGGAAGCGGCGCTTAAAATGATGGTGTTGGATATGATGGATGGTATTGATGATAGCGAGTAAAATTTCGAAACAGAAGAAGGTTTTCGAAAAAGTGCACAGCCAAACAGGTTCATCGAATGACGAAGGGGATAACAAGAAGTAAAAAAAAGTCTATAATGTAAAAATGAAGTAATTATCATAGAGGTAGAGAGGCGAGAACAGATCGACCATGATGGGTGAAAACTCGAATCAAAGGGACAAAAGAGACAACAAAGAATATAAGCAAGATCGCTCGACGGATAAAGTAAGACCAGTATGAAGGCCAGAAGTAGACAGACTACATAGATACATGTGATCTGATAGCATCTCTATTCTTTTTTAGCGGATATGTGATGGATAAGTATAGTGGTGGCGGTGAAGCAATGCCAGTCGTTAACAACGCAAGCAGGTCGTGGCAAATCTATAAGAGACAAGAGAGACACAAACAATGCCTAGAAGTGTAGAGTGTATGGGGGTATTATTGTATAAGTATCGTGAAGGTAAAACAATGAGTTGGTCAGTATGATAAAACACACTAAGTGATGAACAGTGAGACAGAAGCTTTGGTAAGATCTACAAAAAGGGAACTTCATCTCTCTCTGATTAAGACTACTGTTCGGCATTGGGTTGGGGCTGCCACCCATTAATGAATGCCATCACACCTACACCAAGAATCACGACACCCACTATCGACACGTACGGAAGGCCCTTAGCCAACATCTGTGCACGGTTGCGTTGTTGCTGGCTAGTGGCACCTGTCGCAGCGGTGCCGCTAGTTGTTGTGATTGTTGGTTTGTAGGTAGAGCCACGCTTAGGAGCACTAGGGCGTTGAGGCACAAGCTTCCCTTCATCAGATGATGACCCCTCTTCCGAGGAAGATGCCGAGGACGACGATTGCTTAACCCTTGAGGGCGAGACTGCCTTTCCATTGAGTCTTAAGGCCGGCGCACGCGAAGCTGAATCTGACGAAGACGATGATGAGGAGGATGATGAGGAGCCACGGCGTATCCGGCTATGATTCTTGCCACGTTTGCGAGCAGCAGATTCAGCGCGAATACGGACAACCATCTCGGCGAGTGACTTTTGTGCGATTTCACGTTCAGTGTTTGCCCTTTCGAACTTATGTTGCCAAAGCTCGACCTGCTTCTGCATATCAAGCATCTCGAGCTCCATAGATTCGATACGGGCCTGTAGAGAGGAAGTAGCAGCTTCGAGGCGAGCCTCAGCAGCTTGGGCTATTTCATTAGCCTGAACCTGCGCATCGGACTCTTTCAGTCCTTTATCCAAGCCGTTCATGTGTTGAGATGAGACAGCCTCCTGAAGTGTTTGGTTGAGATCTTCGGCAGCTTGTCTAGCAGATCTTTCATTCAACAGTGTCTCTTCCAAGACTCCTAGCCGCACTTCTTGGTCAACAATTGCCTTTTTGTAGTTTTCAATCTCGGTCTGCATCTGAAGAACCTGTGCTGAGGGTTCTCGTGGTGGCAGTATACTCGCGGGATGTGACTTGGGTCGATCAGATACGCTTTTCCGCAAGGATGGGACATCGGTAGGCTTCTCTGGTAGTGGTTGTTGCGGTGGCGGCGCTGGAGGGTCTGAGAAACGACTTTTGGCATCACCACGGAATGAATGATATTCGCGCATGGCAGGCTTGCTAGGTGACTCAACGGGTGCTAATGGGTCCTTAGCCATGAGTGTGTTCACAAACGTCTCACTACGATGGATATTGAGGTTTTCCAGACGAGCTCCACGAATTTCCGTCTATAAGATAAGAAGAGAGCAAGGTTAGAGATGTATCGAATTTTGTTAGGTTTTTGTTAGATTTTTGTTAGATGAGATTGATGAACATACCTGTAATCTTTTGATTATATTCTCGGTTGTTACGGGAGTTAACAAAAATGGTCGGGGGTAGTTGACAGCACCGATTCCCTGTCCATTAACACCATTACCGACTATGCGACCATTTAAACCTATACCAGGGTTGCTGCCGTTGCGGTTGCGGTTTTGAATTCCTGGAGTGGCAGACATCATGCCTCCATTGGATGGATCAAGATCATTGAAACCGAATTCTAAGAGGTTGTTGTTGTTGAGGCCAGCATATTCCACTTTGGCCGAAACTTTGTGATGGATAACAGTCTTGCCATCTTCACCAATAATGTCGATGCCAAGTTCGAGATGATCACCTGTTTGTACCTCGTGGGGTTCCGATTCGCGATTTTCCTGAGACAGGCGGACACCGTTGACAAACGTGCCATTTGATGACTTGACATCACGGATCCAGATTTTGCCAGAGCGTTCAGCCCAGATCTCAGCATGCTGTCTAGATAAGACCTTGCTATCAAAATAGCCATTAACAGTGGTAGGGGCGGTCTTCTGGTTAGTCTGACGGCCGATACGCAGCACTTCTGGGTGATACGGAACATGGATTGATTTGCGTTCAAAGGTGCCATTCAATGAGATGAGATACAGTAACGCCTGGCTAGGTGGGCTCTGATCAGTCTGTGAGGCTGAGGCCAATGCACCAGAAGCGGCACCAGCGCCAGCATTGGCACGGCTACCAGCTGGGGCCACCTGGCCGTTACCAGCGGGTGCCATCTGCTGGTGGCCGGAGCCGTTGGCTGATTGTAAGGAAGAGCGTGCGATTTGTTTGAAGCTTGCAGAAGAATTGTTAGGAGTCGGCGTCGAGGATTGAGCGGCAAAATCGGAGGCGGATGTTGAGTCGGCAAGGCCATTCGTCCAGGCCTGTTTGGGTTGCTGACTATGTGACAGCGCCTGAGGCGGCGACTGTCGTTTCTTGAAGCCGTTGGCTGAATTAACAGATAGCGTTACAGGCTCGCCAGTCGACGATGCAGGCGTACTGGGCGATGAGCCGTTTGTAGCGACGGTCGTGACTGATGAGGCCGATGAGGTAGACGAAATTGATGATGATGAGTTGGAACGCTGCAGCGATTTCCGGGAGAAGTGGCGAAGATCATCCGACGGTGACAAAGAATTCAGTGAATTTTGGTTGGCGGCTCCATTACCGTTAGTGGTGTTACTGCCATTACTGGAACTGGTGCTGTTGCTATTACTGCTATTGCTGTTGCCCCATGCTGCCTGCTTGCCATTGCCAAGTTGGCTGGCAAAAGCAGGAGGCGCGGCCACGGCTGTCATCACAACAATGGTCGTCGTGGGCGGCACTCGACGAGCAGTGAGAACGATGATAAAATAGGTGGATGAGGTGTGGAGGGGAAGAAATTAAATAAGGGAATGGAAGCAGAGCGACACCAATCAACGCAGGAGGGGAAGAATCGAAAATCCGGCAGCACGCGTCGAATTGAGTAAAGTTAAGACTGGCTACTGCAGTCCAATCCCAACGTTCAGCCCGATGATAATAGCAGGGCAGAGTAGGCGAAGACAGGAAGCTTTCGTTTGTTCGATTCGAGTCGCTGCACTATTCAAAACAATGAGATGTTCTGCTGACTAGCAAGAAAAGGTATTTGGGGTACTGTCGGTGGGCTAGGGATTTTGTCAGCACGGGACAATAACTTCTGAGGCCTGTTGTCTTGTTGAGCCGGTTTGACGATGGGAGGAGTCGACAGAGGAGCAGGAGCACAGCACGATGCTATCGGATGATGCAGCAAGTCAGTAGAGGGTACAGACAATGATACAGTGATGCAGATGCAAATGCAGATGCAGCAGCGCTACCAATACTACAGCGTTTCCGCAGCGCAGCAATTCGATTCCGGACGACGAGGTGATCCACTCGAGCAGTCGAGAAGCAATGCGTTTTAAGCGTCGCTAGGAGCAATAGAATCAAAAGAAAAAAAATTGGTGTCGGCGCAGTGACAATGGGATTTCGTATTTGTTTTGATATAGCAATCGATGTAGGCACTAATTTGGTCGTGGAGCCAATGGACGGGAAGATGTGAGAGATCGCAAAAATCTTGAGAAAAAAAAGCTTAAACACAAAAAGTAAAAAAAATCGTGATGAGTCGTTGGCACAAATTGAATCAAATGAATGGTGATGTGTTCGTTATGGTTTGGGATATTTTGTGTAGGAAAGAAGCCAAGAACCACAGCAGTGGTAGGAAAATAAGACCGGAGATCGAACAATAACACAAAATAAGTGAATATAAAAAATTAAAGGTGAAAGAAAAACAAAGCAACTCCAAAGTGTTATTGTTAGCTATGTCGTAGTAAGGCAAGAAAATATAATCTCGAGACGCGAACTTTCGAATATGTTTAAGTTGCTCGTTCTATTGGAAGGAACAGAGACCAGACCAGGAAAAGGACAAGGTTAATTTGCCGCTTGAGCAAGTAGTACACCGTGGACTCTTCTTTCGTCTTTACTCTGGATCTTCATTACTCTGGCTTCTTCTTTACTTCTGCTCTTCTAGTACTCTAGTATGTACTTGACTCTGTTCTTTGGCACTTCCACACGACGGGCGCAGATACCATAGCATTAACGATTATTGCTGTCGCTACTACTATTACGGCTGCCAACTAAAGCACAGACCAAGACCAAAATGGCCGTACTAGCAATAGTCAGTACAAATGTAGCACTTCGTCAGGGATTGTGCAGTGCAAAGATAGGAGAACAAATAGCGTTCGTTTCGCAAGAAGGGGATTGGGATTGCTTTGGGATGTTATATGAATTATCTGTATGATAAGTAAGGATGGGTTGTAGTATCGTATTGTATCGGGGATTAATCTGACTCCAACAAGGAAATGAAGACGTCCTGGACAGCAGCCGAAACAAACACGATTGCGATTTTCCGTCTGTGATTTTGGCGGGGACATTCGAATGTTGATTTTGTTGTTTGGTTGTAAAAAATTTAAGACAAGTTTGTTAGTCAGTCGCGCTACGATGCGATGCGATTTTGATATGCTGTTGTTGTTTAGTTAAGCCAGGTTGATCGCAATACAGCTAAACAGTTTGTCACGGTAGCATGTTTATAGCGATTAAACCGCTGTAAATTCCCGCTAGCATGCCATATAGCGCCTATTCCAGTGCGATCAACAAACCAATAAATTCATGACGACTCGGTTAGACAATCTTCACAAGAGCCCAACGTCCAAGGTCTATTTCTATCGAATTAACAAAACCGTTCAATTGGCCAAATTTGGCTTCTGCGATAGGTTATATCGCTATGGGGGGACAACACGCCTCTTGGTTGGATCAGACCAGACAAAGACGCCGCTTGTAAGGTCACAGTGAGGTAAGGTGATGTGATTCCTGTGAAATCGGCGCGATAGAGGCAAGTATTGCATCCCATATCAGGCCTCTTCCCTTTGAAAGGTTGTTCGTACTTTATTCGTGATTTATCTTTACATTTCAAGGTCACTATTCATGGAGGCCATCATCATGATGTTTCACCATCATATTCCAAGCTTATATGCCTGTATTGCTATTCAAGATGTCTATTTGTAGGCACATACAAACGTATATAATATCAAGTAACAGCTGTTTAAAGGTGCCTGTTCTTCTGTTGTGATGCACATGTATGTAGCTCTTTGAATTTCTTCATAAAAGCATTTTGTAGTTATATCAAACTGCTTATATAGTGCTAAGCAGGAACCATGTCATTGCCTCTATATTGTCTCAATTTATTCCAATCTGCAGATTTAATCAACCTAAGGAAAGTCATCCTGTCAATTCTTGTGTTTTATGTTGTGTTTCGCTTGGCTAGCATATATGCAAAAGTATCAGCAGTGGCAGTCAATGTTGATATCAATCAGCATCTACACCATATCAACCAAAAGATTGCAGCCTTATGCTCATCATGTGCACATACATTAATATCTTCAGATTGCATTTTTACATAATATATCTCAATGGCTACTCCTTCATCATGTATAGCTAATAATGCATATCAAACAGTATACAATATGAGCATATCATCACTTGGTAATTATTAAATGTAAACCAAAGTCTTCAGCCTAAAAATGTATACAGACATACATCAATTTGGTGTTATAGCCCGATATACACATACATATGTACAATGTTGTACATATAAGTACATATTCATGTACTTAGAAAGTATGTAGTTAGTGCTATGAAATTTTAATATATTTTCTACCTTTCTACCTACAAAGTCACTCAACAAGAATAATTTATTTTTGGACCATGTTGCTCTTTGTGTTTCCAAATACACAATCCATAACAATAGCAAATAAAATGCTATGTAGAGAGTCTTCCCAAGTCAGATCATCTAGCATGCATATTCTTGAAGTTGCCTCTTCTTGTATATCCTTATTGTCAATAACCGAGGTTTCATGGCCCCTTCTGTGGCTACTCATGCCTCGCCCAACACCCACTATTCTTCGCGCTTCTATCCGGCTTCGTTATGATTCAGCAAACTGTCAGTCTTTTTCCAGATAGATTGTACACATGCAGAAACGATACGGCTTTGATGTTATTGTACATATACCTAAATATCTTCTTTTTATAGTTAGTTATGTATATATATTTAGTTATATCTGTATGCATGCATACAAGAAAGTCTGCCTCCAGCTACTCGCCATGGTCGGATCCTGAACAGAACATGCAGAAAAATAAAAGAAAATCTACAGAATACTAAATGCAAATACTACAAATTATATGCAGCTACATCCCATGATCTCATGATTTTTGGCTAAATTAAACTTGGGCCAACGCGGGGCAACTAAGCGTACAACAGCCGAGTGCCATTAAGGCTGCATTCGACATTAAAAGTGGTCATGTGACGTCTTGATAATTTTCTCATAGGTGTTGATTGGCCAACGGAAATTGACAATTACGAACTTTTCCCAGTAGCCACAGTCAGTAGGGTTAAGGCAAACCCTATTTACTAGCCTTTTTTTTGTCCTACCATAGGCGTAGGAAAATCTTGAGACTGATAGATGCCGTTGTAAGTGTTGAACCACGACCCCGAGAAAGCCGATTCCTTTGCACCTGTTGATAAGTTAACTGTTTCTGCTACAGAATTGCGTCTAGTACGATACAAACCTTTACTTCTTGCGAAATCGATCGTCATGCCTCCTCCTCCTTCATATCACGGCCAAGTTGGCCCCTCCATCCAGGATAAGAGCATGTTTCCTTCTCTTTCTAGTAGATACTAGCTTTCGACACCTGCAAACAAAGCCAAGAAATTCTATATGCTCGACATCACATACCGTTAAAAATGAGGCTATGAGTCCTTGAATACACTCTATTCGTGTCTCGCCATATTATAAAACCAATGATCGTCGCTAGCATGTTGTGGGTTTCTTGAATTACAAGAGAACTTGTGCGCTAACACTGTATTTCTTTCTTTGGTTAGTGGTCATGGGCGCTATCACTGGTGGTAGTAAGTTACAGCTTGTATTCCATACATAGAAATATATGTCGCGATGATCTGTGACTAACTATGTATGCTCGTACTTCATAGGTGTTGGAGCCATTCTAGGATTCCTCTATGGTATGCGCTCACATTGAAACTTACTTTCTTCCAGATATGCCAACATCCTATTACGACAATTCTCTCGACCCGATCCTTCCAACAACATATCCAAACATGCAACATTCCTAACAATCATCTTTACTCTTCGAACAGGCACCATGCACATCTTCCGCTATGGCGCCGGAGCTTCTGGAATCATGCGTACACTCGGCCAGTACATGGCTGGTTCTGGTGCTACTTTTGGGTATGTTATATGAAGCCTATATACTCTCTAGTCTAGGCAAGTCATATGGCGGATGCTAACATGCTACGTATAGTTTCTTCATGTCCGTTGGTAGTGTCGTTCGTTCCGATGCTCACGATGATGAACTTACTCGTGCGTACATGCGTGCTCAACGCCAGCCCTTCATTGTTGCCCGCGAAGCTTTCCACAGAGAAGCTCTTAACAGTAACAAGAACTAAGTCAAGCGCAAACTCAAACATGCTGCTATCTTGAACTGCTAGAGCGAAAAATCTACCTTCAAGCAGACAGTTCTTTCCCTCCCTAAGACTATACACAGAAGAAGTGGCACTTTGAACTGATTGTTTGAAGTGTAACTTCCTCTGAAAGTAGGGATTATGTATCCATAACATGTACTATAACTTCGCTCAATCCTGAGATATACCCTATTGCTAACTCATATATACATCGAATCTATGATTTTAAATATATTACCATGCCGTTATGCCATTGCAAGAATCACATGTGACATAAACACATACCGCAGACCTCACTCGTATGTGATGTACCAACCCCAACCCATAGCAAAAATTGGTGCACATCAAACTAACAGGTCCTTATCACTTGTCGGCACTCAATCTCCCTGTATGGCTTCGTTCTTTAAACCTGGTTTTTCAAATCATCTGAACCCTCTACGCATCGTCAACCTTGGTACATGCTATATTAGCTGTACACCGAAGCCCTGCTTATCCTGTCGATATGCAGTGCTGCCCTTGCATATATAGCATACAAGTACACGTATAACAGCTGTACGAGATTCTCCTTTCTCGTTGCGTCTACCGACATGTTGCATAAGACTGTCTATGGATAGTTTGTTTTCTGGGTGCATGGCAGTTAGAAGCGATAAAGGGAATGTTAAGACGGGATAAATGAAGCTACGTAGAGATAATAAATCAAATGCATGTACTTGTTGAAGCTATTCTGACTGTCTGAGCTGAAAATGTGCTAATTTCTGTACTATACAATTGACACAAGTGAAGAATTCAACGACGGGAAGTAGCGGTAGTCGTTGTAGGCTTTATCTTATCAACGATAAATCGGCCCCACTTTCTCACCGTCGCTCTAAACAATCTTGTTCGGCTGCAATGAACTTCGATTCGATTGATTTGACAACTGTTTTGCCTATAGACCTGTTTGCCATTCGTTAAATATTATTTCTTTTTCTCGGAACACATCAATCAACTCATTACTGAACTGAAAGTTTGCACCTGTGGACAACTTCGTGAATCATATTTACGTTTATCTTTAGGTCGACATCACATCATGGGACAGAACGAATCGGCAACTCTGGGCCCAGATATTGAACCGGCCAATCTTTCGACCCGATCGCTCGAAGCCGTTGCTCAGTTCATCAAGCAGGGCAAAGCCAAGAAGATTGTAGTGCTAACCGGAGCTGGAATCTCGACCGCAGCCGGAAGTACGTTCTCATTCACTTGTAACCCTGGAGTAAAGCAAGAGTAGCGCTAACCTTTGCTATAGTACCCGACTTTCGGTCCCCTGGCACCGGGCTGTACGACAATCTGAAGCGGTTGAATCTACCGTATCCGGAGGCAGTGTTTGACATTGATTTCTTTCGGAAACATCCCCAACCATTCTATGTTCTGGCCAAGGAGCTTTACCCCGGGAAGTTCTTCCCAACTATCTCACACGTCTTTATTGCCTTGCTAGCACGCAAGAAATTGCTTTCAAAGTTGTTCACACAGAATATTGACTGTTTGGAACGGCATGCCGGTGTGCCCCAAAATCTTATCATCGAGGCACATGGAAGTTTTGCTACACAGCGCTGCATAGAATGCAAGAGCGATTATCCCGATGCTGATATGAAGCAGCACGTCAATGCCGGAATCGTCCCAAAATGCAAAGCTAAAAAATGCAGAGGCCTAGTGAAACCTGACATTGTATTTTTTGGCGAGGGCCTACCAATGGAGTTTACCTGGAGCTGCCCATTAGCAAAGAAAGCAGACTTGGTTCTGATTCTTGGTACAAGCTTGACCGTATACCCATTCGCAGGTGTTGCTGATATGCCACCGAGAGATACACCGCGTGTACTCTTCAACCGAGAGCAGGTAGGCTCTTTGGGCAAGAGACCTGACGACGTGTTGGAGCTTGGTCCGTGTGACAAGGGAATTCGACGGCTAGCCAAGTTGCTGGGCTGGTCAAAAGAACTAGATGAATTGTGGCGTGAGACTGTAGGCTGGAAAGAGGCCGAGCGACAGTTGAGTACACAAGACACGTACGAGGAGGAAATCGAGGAGTTAGATGACGATATTGTGGATAGAATGGCAGAAGGTCTGGAATCTTTGGATCTTAAAGATGGCGATGGTCCAAATTCAAAAACGAAAGTGGATTATGACGTAATTGGGCCGAGCTACAACAAGGCAAACATTGGAGAGATACAAAGTCAAGATAGTACACCGCCGAGCGAAGCTGTACCAAAAGCCAAAGGAGGAATTTCTGGGAAAGTGACCGAAGGAGATGAAGGTTTGGTAGAGAGCGGTTTCACAGCATCAAACCCCACAGACACATTGCCTGTCAAGGCCTCAGAGGGAGTGGTAGTCGTCACTGCTTCTACCGTTACTGCTGTACCGACTTCAAACTCTCGGCCTAATACTGTGTGCACAAATAACAAAACGGAAGCAGTCAAGATGAATTAGTAAAAGCCTAAAGTTGCTAGTTTCATATTTCATATACCCCTCAACATTATATTCATTTATTTAGATGTTTATACACTGACGATCCGAACAATGAAGGAATAATAACATAAGAGAAAACGGAATTACATATTCATCATAGTATGAAGTATCCGAGACAAGTCGTTGGGCATGAGATATGTATATCTGAAATGTCCTCACTGCTGCCCAATACCAGTTCTAACTTATGTGCAGTGAGCCTTCCCGAAACGAAAATGCTGCCTATATGAAACCCGGACTATACATGTAAACCGGCTGACCAGGACGAAATCCTCCCCCCTGATGAATATACAACTTAATATATCAAACTTTCCTTTGTGTTTCCTTGTTTGAGAAGGAAGGTTGCAACCGAGACAACGGGTATTAATGACGAAATACAACTTCATCTTCGGCTTGACATGTATAAAGAACAATACCATTTATCACGAACAACTGTCCAGCGAAATTTTGGTTCGTTTTGTAAGCCGAAGGTATTCATCGTATATTAAAAAAGAGAAACCACTTCACTGCTGAATAAGCTTGATCTGAACATGTCAAATTATTTACATTCGGTTTTGAAATTGTAATAACCAGTAACGACTCGTTTCATATGCCTAAACGACGTGTACTGCCTGATCGGAACCTTACGATAAGGTTTGTTTCTATAGAACATTAGACTACGTGTGTGATTGTAGCACAATTTCAACAACGACATGGCTTAGATTAACTCAGGCTTGTTTTTAACACCATCCACATATAAATTCCATGTTCTAAGTTTATATTGATAGTATTTACGCTTTTATTGATCATAAACACAATTGCTGGCTGAAACTAAAAGTGCTCGCTTGTGACATATAGTCCTTTGTATAATTTACATGTATTGATGGACATGGTGATTGTGATAGTGACGAAGAGGATCTGCATATCGATCACGTTACAAATATAATCTCAAGATATACACAACTACAACTACATATATATATATATATGTATATATGTGTGTGTATGTGGCCCGTCATTGTCAAAATACAGCCTATTACGCTACGACTACACAATTAGATACATAGAATATGTGCTTGCATTGAAACTACATTTGAGAGTGGGTATCATGCACGACATTGGAGATTGTGTGTTATCCAGATTCTGTAGTAGAATTATCCTCATCCGAAGATCCTCAAGTGCAACATTATCATACAACTACTGAGTTTCCCACTTTAACATAAAAATACGATACAATATGGTTCTATATGAATTTATATTAGAAACTCATCACAAGATGCGCAAATCTTTCGCTTTCGTTGTCTATAGTATAGTATACTTAATATATTATTAAAGAAATTTTCTAGTACAAAGATAATGAATGTTTAAAAAAACGAAGATATAGAGAAGAAAGAATGGAAAAATGTAGTTAAAAAAGATATGGTTGTAAAGAAAGAATAAATGGTGTAAGTCGTATAAAAGCTTCGTTGGGGAAGCAAGAAGCCCGTGAGAGAAAAGAAAAAGAAGGTAGCAGTTTTGAAAGACAAGGGAGATAAGCAGGAGAGCTATGGTCTGTATGTTTCGGTATAAACGAGAGATGTGACGATCAACAAAAGGCGAAGCGGGCGGTAGTAGAATTGATAAGGATCAAAGTAAAACTGTGTTTTTTGATAGAATATATCAAGTCCAAAGTCTTGAGCATGAGTGTGTCGCAAATGTGTAAAGATGCATACCCGCAGGCCATCAATGAATCTCGTCGCACTCTGAAACGTGATTAGAGAAACGCTTGATATGATTTCTAGAGAATCTAGGTTCCATTCTAGTGGAAGAAACCGGGGATGCATCTTGACGATCAAGAGTGATGCCATGACTGGGCGTTACCTGACAGATACGTGACCTGTTGGTTCGATGTTTCTGTCTTAGGAAAACTGTGAAAATTTACTCTGCCTGTCATAGAGTTCCAAAAGAAACGGAAGATCTTCCACAGTTGGCTTGAGAGCCCGATTTTTACGGCGGACAGCATTCTTTCCATCAAGCACGGACTGCTTAGCCTTTGTGAGTTTCGAACCTAGCAAATGACCCTTTAAGCTCCATACAATGGGGTTTCTGGTAGAGTGGACTGCCATGTTGCGGAATCAAGGGTATAGATAGCGAAGAATGAGGTATGTTCGTGGTTGAACTTATGTGTTGCAGGTAACGTGTCAAGGTAGATCAATGGAAGAAGGAGGACGAGAATTGGTTGGACACAATGATCTGAAAAAGGATGATGAATAGAGAAGTTGAAAGAAGTGAGATCAATAAGAAGCTCGGTGCGTTATATAAAGATTGTCGAGTGGATGTATATGGTTTGTAGGAAGTCTATATACAACAGGACAGAGATGGCGTGAACAAAGACGTATATATATGTGAGAATGATGACACTGGCTTTTGAAGTTCAAGATGACGTTGTCAGGAAAAATTGAAAGTTTTCCAGACTGAAGTAGTCGTGGTCTGTAAACCTAATACATATCTCAACTTCATTTGTTGTTTTAAAAAATAACAAAGGGATGGATGGGTACGGGTTTTTTTATTACGTTCATTGGAAAAATGAAGGTTTTTTTGTTTCTGACAATGGCTTTCTTTAGGATACTCCAGCCTACAGAAAGAGGGCCTGCTCAGTTACCAGCCAGTCGAGTAGGGTACAGCAAACAGTAGAGATAAACAGTCTTGCGAGGTTTGCCTAACATAGATCTGAATAACATAGCCTGATAAGTCTGAACCATGACAGTGATATTGCACGATGAAGCCATTTGCAAAAAAAAAGCACGGGACGTATGTGGACTTACTGTGGGTGAACATAGCATTTCCCAGAGTCGAAGAATTTTCAGTATTGCTATAGTGGCGCTCCTCGATAAACCGCTCACGGTCAACTTGTCATCTGATGCTACTAGTCTATAATGTTTATCAGATTTGATAACTTTGGAAGTTTAGTGGCAGGAGTCAATTACGAGCATGGACTCTATAAGTGGCATGTAAGTAAGTGGCTAACATCATCCCTGTCCATCCTGTCTGTTTAGCGTCTTGTTTTGGCCATAAATCTGTGTGTTCACAACTTGATCGAAGCCTTTTGAAACACACTCATATACCACAAAGTTCATCTTAGGATACCGAGGTGCTACATAGCTATTAGAGCTCCATTTCCACCTTAATAAAATTGAGTGAAAAAAAAAAGAAAAAAAAAACCACAAAGTTCATTCATAGTTAATATCCAGAAATGGGTGTGGGAGGATCAAGGAATACCGGAGAATTAACATATATCGAAAGATTATGGTATATCGTCTGAAATGCCAACGTACAGATGTATCATACGCCAAATGAATATATCTAACACTTCCACATTAGTTCTGTGGTAACGAATTTCGAGGCGTTATTTTTCACTACATCATCTAATAGTTTTGCGTGTTGAGTAGCCTATGATAGAGGTTGAACAGGAAAAAAGTCTCCGTAAAAGAAAAGCCTGCAAGTCAACGTGAACATTGTATAGATAGTTAACTGTCTAATCGTATTTATTCTAACACTTTTTGCAATTTGATATTACCACTTCCTTTATACGCCTTGGCTTCGAGGCTAGAGCCATATTTTTTGACCTAAAAGTGAACGGGTATTGTTATGCTAAATTTTATGACGATTGTGCTCACAAAAACTCGGAAATGAAGAGAGATTAGATCTTTTGTGTTTCTAATTCTACATCGAATTCGACGAAGTTTCGGCTAGTGCCGTGTTCACATTGTATTGTTGAAATACAAAAGGTAAATTATGTATCACATTTGAAGATATACCGCCATATCGGGTATAGATGTCATTACACTGTAGAAAATCTAAGCTATACACATAAGGCCTCTGAGCTTCTGGGCTCCTCCCAGGCTACGGGATAAGAGTGCGTTGTTTAGGCCACACTGGACCCGATTTTAATATAATGGTCTTGATATTTCCAAGTTTTTAGTTATGATATACCAAAACACGGTGATTTCTGCTCAAGTATTAGGATTTCCATGGCTTGTCTAGCCGCGGCTTGATACGCTCCGTCGATGACACGAATATCTACGTACTCGGTTTTGTATCTTCAACGCCGGAACAGCTAAGATCAACCAACTCATAGCATGTCCCATTCACCGACTCTCTATTTAGGTGAGCCTGGCGGTGTTATGAGAACATGAGTTATTCATAACTTCTTGTTTATCTTGTCGATTGAATTCTGGTATTTGATAAAACACCACGTTGACGGTAGTATGTATGTACTTAGGCAGATATTGGGAATATATGATATCATGGTTAATAAAAGTTAAAGATACGTACTAAATCCTCACATGTGCCGTATAAACTGAGAAAATCTATCTTGTTGATATGAGGCGAAACGGAAATCTTGAAAAACATTTATGTCGTGATTGTGTGGCAATGGATGTAGGTACCCATGAACAGGATGAACGTGGTAAATAATGATACTGATAGGTTGACAGAAATTTCTTACAGGAGATCAACCAAATTAATAGCAAAAAGCTACAATAGCTTGTTTTCAGTACTCCAGTTTTATGGTAACTGCAGTAGTTAACAACATACAATATGTACTAATGCATAATTGGCAATTCGTTACATAGATACATAACTACTGTAGACGCCACTGCATGTTTGAAACCGATATGTATGGGGCATAACTTGTCAAACTGATGATAATAGTTGAGATATCACGATATGGACTAAACAAATAATTAATTGGGTAGTTATGGGTAAGTATTGACTGATATATTCTGGTAGTAAAAACTAGAAAAAAAAACATATACCAAGAAAAAAAAAATTGAACACGTTAAATTATGTCTATAATTTAACGTACTGACATGAAAACTCAGAGAGAACACAAAAAGGAAGACTTGATAATCCTATGAATGCACTATCAAGATAAAGGGTTGATACCAGGAATAGGGCTCAGAATTTCCCACATAGTCATGCCTACTTGACTGACCAGATCCCCCTCGTCCGGATTAGAGTTTTGGTCATTCGGGATGGCATACATGGGATAATCTAACCAGCTAGATGTCGGCATTGACATGTTGTCTGATTGATCGATATTTGTGAAGGGATTGAACAGGGGCATGTGACCGAAATAGCCGCTCTGATCAGAAATACTGCTGTTAGTAGGACTTGACACCGTGATATTGGGGCCATATAAGGCTGGTGTGAAAACGGATAGCAATGTATTCTGCTGATATTCATTTCGTTTGCTAGGCTGGTTCTTTATTTCGCTGTTGATTTCGCGCTTCTTGGAAGGAGTGTCTTGTAGTTGATTCTTTGTTGAAGGCTGAATCACCAAAGACGAGTGTGAATATGGCACATTTGTGTCATGATTTTCTGTTTTGGTCAAAACTGGAAGATAGGACATATTACTAGTATGTCACAGACGTATGATGAAGTGAATAGAAAGCTGTCAAGGCCGTGGTTAGTTATAAACAATGCCTGTGTATGAAGTTCGAAATGCAGAATGGTAGTAATGTTAGTGATACCTACATGAGATAGCCAGAAAATTGAACTTGATTGTATAGTCAAAACTTGGGTTAGGAACGTAATTCGAAATGCCTTTGTCGATCATAGGTGATCTTCAATCTGGGAATAGCTAGAAAGGTTGAGATGTGTGTAAAGACGACAGGAAAGTTACTGGAATGAGCTTGGGAAAGAACATGCATATATATCATCATCACATTTGTACATGTACTAATCCTACCTAACTTCTCGACTTTAGTATTAGTTTGAATTCGAGTCTTTGCACAGCCAAAGCCTACCATATCGCTGGCAACTTCAAGCGAGTTTTATATCGATTGGCTGCGATAAACACACGTCATGGTATTTCACCATACCGCCCGGTAAAACTTCACAAAACTCAATTGTATATAGCTAAGTACTCTAACACTGGCGATGAAACAACGTTAATATTCAATATCCCACAGCCTACTTAATTTGATTATATTTTACGTCTATTCCACAGCCTACAGTCTGGCTACTTGTATGAAGGTGGGGGATTTACTACCACGATTGTAGACGCTGAAGTGAGCCCTGTAGTTATGATAAGCATTCTTAAGTCGAACCCAGTACAGCATTTTATATCGTGGTGTCTTTTATGGAAAGAGGAAGAAAACGTCAATATCTAACATTTATAAATGAAGACGACGCTCATGGTAAAATAGATTCCTACCAAGAGAAGCTTAAATCAGTGATACTTTTGTCTCCTCTATAGATGCCCGAGTTTTCAGAAGCATTTTTTTGGTGGGTTTGAGAGATCAAGATACAATTAAGTTGACATTGACTAATTGCCATTTCTATAACGGATCGACGACCTAGGCTGTCCATGAAGAGAAAGGATTTCGCGTCTTTACATGATTCGACTTGAAGTGTATGGTTTGAATGTTTCTTTTTCAGTAAGTATACTTCGAACCAGACTGTTGCTGTTCAAAGGCTGGTGCCAATAAGTAATATGATTCCTTGGACATTTATCAATGCACAACCTTTTAACTCGACTATACTCACATACCTTATCTAGGTAGGTCCTGTAGATATTGTTCGGCTGTAAGATCGGTCATAGGAAGATAACGCTATATGATTCTAGATAAGTGCTATAAGAATTTAAAGGCATGGGCCAGATGCAAAATGATGAGGAATATCCGCCATACAGTTCAGTTGTGGTCATTTTAGAATAGTATGGTAGCTGCCCAATGTCAAGTGGTATCATTGAATTAACTGTGTTTCACTGACATATGCTGCTTACCGGGTTTTAGTGGATAGCTATTAAAGCATAATTTTTTTCGAATAGAACAGGTACTTATAGCAAAATTGCCTAGTCTTTCTATTAATCAGCAACATGATAATAAGAAACTAGCTAAATTTTAGTAAAGCAATGAGCTTATTATGAAAATAACACAACTGGTACCTACTTACTTGAATGTTTGTGAAATTGGTAGTCTTACTATGTATCAAGATGTGGGTAATTTAGTGCACATCAAATTTCTGGCTAGGTGACTGACTGAGTGGTGGAATGAATACCACGTCTTATAGTGAGTGTAGCAACATATTTATATTAGTTATCCTTTTCATTAATGTTGTGGTATGCCAGATTTGCTATATTTACCTTGTATTGATGCATAGTTATTATAATTACATATCTATCACACAGGCAGTGGTGTTTACATATCCATAGTTATATAACCATGATAGAAAACAAAAAGATTATGTTATTGTTGAAGCAAGTGATTGAGATATCTCAAAAAGACGGTTCCCATAGCATACATGGTAGAAAACTGTGCATAACTGTGAACTTGGGTTTTTGTGATACAAAATAGACAAAAAGTCGAAAGTTTATTAGAGTAACTTCTGTTAAGCATGAAATGTTTAGATTATAGCGCCGGTTTTAATTTGTCTAGGTAAGACATGGGTAGCTAGTAAATGAGAGCACATCCATGTCGTTGAAGCCTGCAATCATTACTAGATCTTCGTTTAGGTGTTGTTCTCGCTGTTGAGATGTAGAGACGTGATAGATTTCAGACGGATCAGATACCATTGGCCGGCTCTTGAAAACCTGTTCTACATCATCCGTTCTATGTGATGTGGATTCACTGCTGATTCTGCTAGCTGCTGACGGGCTGTGAATAATGGCCAAAAGTAGTGCATCTTCGTCGGTAAGTGAACCTAGAATATGGTTAGATACAAAATTAAAGATTTATAGGTAAATACTTGCTCAACATACTGTCTCTCTTTTTGAGTTTTTCCATGCTATTTTCCAGCTGTTTGGTTGCCCGGAAAACAGGATCTTGACTCTTATACTTGTGACGGCGTTCTTTGTTGATGATTTTTATTGTACTATTCCTATGATTCTTGATAGCAGATGTGCATACACTCTAAAAGTGAAAGAGTGAAGATGTTAGTCATCAAAGATTTGTATAAGCTGTTAATGATTGATGTTGTATTTACCCTGAGTTTCGGAAGCTTGGGTACGTTGCTCTGTGATTGGTTCGCCGTCATGATAAATCATTTGGTGCTTCACTTTGAAAGATGAAGATTGTATGCGAGATGAAAAATAGGAGATGAGAGATATCTTGTTGCTGTGTACAAAACACTAGAACTAAAATACCATGAACATCATGAACCTTGACGGATGCCATATTCTTATATATTGAATTCTTGTAGTCCATCTTCTAGATTATAAATTTACAGCCTTTGCAACACGGGCCAGATCATTGCTTTGCTTGTTGGCATAAAAATAGTATATGTTATTTCTGTTGACAAACAATAAGAAACACGACCAAGTGTAGTCACTAACTATTGTTATAATACAGTTATCAGTGCCTAATCCTTTTTTTTTGGCAATTGAGCTACATTATAGGGTCTTCGATATGTTCGACTGTAACATTTAGCAAATTCCATGTGCTAAGTTAATTCCTTGTGGCCAAGGGTCGATCAAGTAAAGAATTACAGAATCCAACAGAGGACCACTCCATATGATGATGATGACGAGCACCGATTAGAGAATGATGTGCAAAAATCGGATCCTACATTAAAGTATCAAGTCTATTTTTTTTTCCAAATTACAAAAATCCCAACGAACGTAGCTGCTAGCGGGTATGTGGCCGAAATTTCAAAACCTTGTTCCTTTTGTTTTGTGTTGTTGATGTTTTCATGTATGAGCTACCTCCAAAGGATGATGCGACTCCCACCTGTCTATCTAGTACCCTATCAAAATTCCAGAATCACTCGATTTAATTTGATTATATTCCAAAATCACTCGGTGATCGATTTGGCCTTATAACCGACCAATGGCACACCGCTGCGTAGCATTAACGAGCTCAGAACAACGCTGATGCTACTCAACGCCATGGCTAAAGCCGCCCAGACTGGATCCAGCTTGACATGTTTACCATTAACAACCACAGGATACAGAACGCCTGCGGCAATAGGCACCGCAACAAGATTGAAGATACAGGCCCAGCCAAAGTTGAACTTGATGCGCCGGAAGACAGCTTGACTCAGATCGATCAGTGTATACACCGAGCGCAGATCTGACGTCACCAACACAAAGTCTGCCGACGAAATCGCAATGTCGCTGCCTGATCCAATGGCAATTCCAATATCTGCCTGTGTCAGTGCTGGAGAGTCGTTGATGCCATCACCAACCATGGCGACACGACCGCGCTTGTTATTGCTGCTTGTCAACGTTGTCTGTAGATAAGCTATTTTTTCCGCTTTTTGAGACGGGAGCACCTCGGCTAGGACGTTCGATGGCTCAATTCCAACCATTGCAGCTACAGCACCAGCAGTAGTAGCATTATCGCCTGAAAGCATCCAGACTTGTGTACCACGACTGCGAAGTGCCTTGATAACAGAAACAGTCTCCTTGCGGATAGGATCGGCTATGGCTAATCCCGCAGCGAATGTCCAGGTGTGGTCATCCTCTGAAATTGCAGCAAGGGCCACGGATTTAGCGCCGCTTTTCCACCCATTCAGGCAATGCGTGTTTGATGCAGAAAGAGTAACATTGTGATCCGTCAGCATGGCTTCGTTACCGATAACCAGACCCAGAGATGAACCGTCTGCGAATCCGCACGTAGCTTTCATACCACGGCCCGGAATTTCAGAAAGATGCTCGATATTAACGCCGGGAAGGTCGGTCGTATCCTTGTAGAATGATACGATAGCTTTGGCAACAGGATGGCTGCTATTCTCTTCCACGGCCTTGATAGCGGCAATGAGTCGAAGGTTGCGTGTGCTGTCTTCTTGCTTATCCGGAAATATCATAGAATCGGTGATCTGTGGCTCACCGCCTTCCGTAAGAGTGCCCGTCTTGTCAAACACCACACAGTCGATTTTGCTAGCCTTTTGGAAAGCCTCACCACCACCCTTTGCAAGAACACCATACTGAGCAGCGATTCCACCACCAACGAAAATGGCAGTCGGCGCAGCCAGAGCAAGTCCGCAGGGGCAGGCAACAACAAAGACAGCAACGGCAAATTGTAGGGCAAAAGCCACCCATCCGTTACGGTGATCCAGATAGCTTTCTGGGATTGCGCCAGTGTAGCCCAGGATCATCCAGAGTAACCAGGTTATAACTGCAATGAGAACAATGACGGGGACAAAGTACATAGTCAGCATGTCTGCAATCTGCTCCATGGGTGCACGCTTCGCCTGTCCCTCACGCACAACCTTTACTATTTGGTCAAGCATAGAGGCACCGGAGGTTCCAGTGATACGGACTAGAGCGGCACCATCTTTGTTCACAGTTCCGGCAAAAACGGAATCGCCGATAGTCTTCTTCACGGGGCGTGATTCACCGGTGAGACTCGACTCGTCAAAGCTAGTGCTTCCATTGACGATGATGCCATCAGCCGGAGGAGATGCACCATGTGGCACGCGAACTTTATCGCCAAACTCGAGCAAGTCTACAGCAACAGTGGTGTCGGCGGACTCTTCATCGGGAGATTTGGTGACTAAGATAGCTGTAGATGGGCGTAGCTTGATCAACATCTCAACGGCATCTCCGGTACGGGATTTAGAGTAGGATTCAATCAAGCGGCCCATGAGTAGAAACATAGTCAGGAAGACAACAGAGTCAAAATAGAACTGATTATCTTCTACCATGTGCGGCTTGTTGATACCAGCGTCGATCATCTGAGCAACGCTAGATATGTAGGCGATAGTTGTACCAAGAGAAATAAGCATGTTCATGCTTCCGAAGCGGTAGAAGCGTTGTAGAATAGGCGTGTGGCTACCACGTCTCCAAAGAGCACGAACTTCCTTGTAAGTCCGCATGTGAAAGATATCCGCGCCGTAAAAGTACACAGGTGACGCCATAATGAAAAGCGCCATCTGAAGACGACTGATACCAGAAGTCCATGGCTTCATCAGGAACATTTTAGAGCGATTTGTGTCTGGAATCAGATTCATGTACACGATACCGAGGATAAAGGTAGGAATAGCCACTACAGTGGCAAAGACAGTGCGCAAAAGAAGCTCCCGTTGATGCTTGGCCACAATTTGCTTGGATCGTTCCTCAAGCGTCGGAGGATGATAGATCGAGGCTAAGAAGGCGGGATCAGCAGCATTGACGGCCGAAAGAATTTGGCGGACTGTGAATTTCGGTGCATCAGGTATATAGTTGACACGGAGAATAGCATGGTCGATGGTCGGCATTTGGAGGATGTTCAAGTGGCTACCGAAGCCACCTAAAGCATGTTCGAGGCGGTTAGGGCAATGTTCACAGAACATGCCATCAACACGGATTTCAACGGTCCGGTCGTGCAAAACCCGAGTCTCCGTGTCATTATCAGAGCCAAGTCTCTCAATGCTATCGATTGCTGCGTCATAGCCTAGATCTTCGATAGCATCCACAACATCTTGCTTATAGCTTTCGTCAACAATGTCCACAGTGGCACTGTTAGACACCAAAGCCACTGTGGCGTTTTCGATGAAATCCCGCTTCTTGAGCTCACTAGTGATAGTATTGACGCAGACAGCACAAGTCATGCCACCCACTGCAAGAATAACTCTCCAGCTAGAATCACGGGGCTCGGTAGTCGCAACCCCAGCCATGGGCTCGAAGGAAACTTTGCTCTTCTCGCTCATATCCGTCTCTGGCTCGGAAGTTGAATGGCAAGCAACAGAAGAGGATTTGTGGTCTACGCCTTTGCGACAGGCTTCGCAATTATCCAGATGGGCGGCGCGCCGCTTTGGAGTAGGGGGTCTGGAAGGGAGATAGGGTCTCTGGCTTGAAGTTGACGGCCCGCTGGCATGAGCTGTAATATCTGCTGCTACACTACCGTATATACTCTTGTTGCGACTACTGCGTTGGCAGTCTTTACTAAAGGATGCTCTAGCAACGGCGTAGCTGTCACTGCCGTCTGGGGCAGTAGTCTGTATGGCACTGATTTCGAAGCCACAATCTTCTAGAACACTGGCAATGCGACGCACAGTAGCCTTGCCTGATTTGCGATGCTCGATGACGACGACGGATGTCACTATATTGGGTAACACCCACAGAATATTATCTCCAAAAGCATCGTTCAGCGCCGTCTGGATTGTAGTCACACATGACGGGCAGTGGAGATTCTCAAGAAGCATGGAAGAGCGTACAAAGGACTGGGCGCGGTGACTATCAGCAGCGC
Organism: Davidsoniella virescens; assembly: GCA_001513805.1. Classification (NCBI taxonomy): domain Eukaryota; kingdom Fungi; phylum Ascomycota; class Sordariomycetes; order Microascales; family Ceratocystidaceae; genus Davidsoniella; species Davidsoniella virescens. The sequence goes on along the minus strand of LJZU01000202.1, from coordinate 2,085 downwards.
CTTGCATGGCTGCCGTTTTGGCCTTGCCTTTGGCGTCAGCGACTGACGCCTTTTTGAAAAGGTTCTTCATTGTGTCTAGTCTTCTTTAAACACTCTGATGAAGTGAGTTGGATGACAGAATGGACTGTTTCCAAACCTCAAGTCTGTTTGGACCTTTTTTAGTAAAAGTGAAACAAAGGGTGGTGATGTGTGGAATCTTGCTAGAAAGGGAGAGAACACGCAGATGCTCTCTATACATGTAGCTTTTCTATAGGCAGAAACTAACCTCGGATAATCAGATGTATATAGATGAGAAAAAATGTCTCACAAAGTGCAGATACTCCTGCTTGGAGAACGGGAAGATGACACGAACAAAATAAATATCAAAGTTCGTGTTATGTCAAGAATTCAATCATTGAGCTGGTCAACAAAAAATAAAAACTGATAAGCAAAAGAACGAAGATGTAGAAGAACATGAAATCACAAGAAAACATGCGCGGCGTCCAAGTTTTATATATGCAGTCCGAACAAACCAAACGTGCCTTCCCTACGTAGCTTTAGTTTCGTCTAGTTGCCATAATATAAGAAAGAGGCATTCATTGTAACAAGTAATTACTCAAACGAGTATCGGCCGCTTCTACCACAGATATCGCAAATCGCAACCAATCGCACAAAGAGCGCAGCGTAATATAAGCGGGGCCGAACCTCAGTCATGATAACTTTCCCGTTTGAGTCTGCGTTTTTTTTGCGGAGGATCGCATCACAAGGGAAAAAACTGGCAATAACCAAACGGCACATTTTAGCGTAAAACACCTATATCAAAGCCATTTTAGTGAGAAAAAATGATGAACCAATGATGAAGCGAATCATATTCCTAAAGAATCAGTAGAACTTTCTCGCTTTGAAATCACTTTCTTAGAGCGTCAGTTTGAGAGAATTGTATGACAAGGTTATATCCATGACGACTATGGCTAAGATAGAAACAATCGTATGCATACTTACAAATACTAGTACAATGTAAATGATGACATATTAATTACCACAAACTTCATACAGCGTCAGGGGCGGCAAACCCAAAAGAACATGACTCTATTGTCCGTAGCTTCAACTAGCTTAGTGATTAGACGTAACCCAGACCATCTGATAGTCTCTGCGACCTTGGCATATGGAGACTAAAAAAAGCACCGACTTTGTTGCTTACGGAACATTCTAGCTGTTTCCAGAACCAACCATTCCCTACGTGTATATATGTACAGATGTATATTATTGTACTTATTCGTCTTTTACGTCTACCTGCTAGTAAAACATATGTAGCAATACAAACGCAAATTCCAAGCTAAAGTGATAGGTTGATAACCAACTCCCGAGCGGTCAGCAAATACAGGTGCGCATAGATTTAAGAATCTCTTATGACTTTATAGGGTCCGGCTTTGGGGCCAAGGTAGCTCTCTATCCAGCGCAGCCCAATGGCAAACCTACAAGCTTCCAGGGTTGGTTACCTAGTATCTTGACTGTAGTGAAAGCTAAAGCTATCTAGTCTGGAAGGCCGCCGGCTATCGGCACGGGGGAACGACCCGGTAGAGAACCGGGGCGTTTCACCGTTACGTGTGGTTTTGTCCTTTCTCTGGTATAACTGTTGCCGCTTTTCCTAACTAAAAAGGGGTGGAAGACTGTTCAACATCCTTATAGAGTCCTCCTGGCATTACCCCTTTGTCTATCTACACACTACACGAACTACTCCATCCGTCCCTGTTGTTTGTGGCTGAACGCCGGCATCTGTAGGATGCCCGGGCTGGTCTCGTTCTGCCAAGAGCCGGACATTTTGACGCAACACACACTGGTACATATTCAAGAAATGAAACAGACTTTTCAGCGATCCGGTCAAAAAATAGATGGAGCACAAAACCGAGACAACCTCCAAAAGATAATGGATCGTGACAAGACTGGGACTCGAACCCAGGCGGATTTCTCCATCAGGAAACTTGCGTTAAGGAACGACCTTAACCTGACGCCATAACCAACTCGGCCATCTTGCCTTCGATGATGTTGTTGTTGTTGTTGTTGTTGTTCTATTTATCCTCTTGGATCTATATAGTCTATCAAACC
>LJZU01000201.1:17630-83539 GCA_001513805.1 Davidsoniella virescens | reverse complement strand
ACACACCGATGGGAGGTTATATTTTCGGCCCCGGCCGGGTACAAACCTGAGGTTCCTGTCATGGTATGACAGCTTGTGCTAGTGCCATGAAGTGGTAGCCTGCATTGGTGTCATGATTTGTGCCATGACTGTTGCTCTGCCCTGTTCTGTCAGTACACTTGGAGTATAAAAGGGTTGGGTACAGATAGGTATTTATCATGGGATGTACTATCTGCACTTATGGCAGGAGCTTACACGGAGTACCAAAGAACTCATGACCCCTTTTCTTCTTTTGTTTTTGTTTTTCATTAGTATGTATGATTTAATTTGTTTTTCTTGTTGCCTTTTTCATAAGGAGATGTAGGTGTTGCTACTGTAAAAGGGATGGCTGCCAAACTAGTTTGAGCAGTCCCGGATACTATATGTGAACATGGACAATCGGTGCTAAGAAAACACGGCCTCGCCCGGAGTCGTAAAAAGGAGCTCATCAATGATCTTTAGACTATAAATGAATTAGACTATCTGGTAAGCTGATATCTCTCTTAACTCATAAAAATGGAGTTTTCAACCCGCATTTCCAAAGCCGCTCTACCATAGCGTTCCGCCCCTTTCTTCAAACACCCCCTCAAAGATCTCTCTGGCACCTATACCCATTGGTGCTACTTCCTCAATACCCTCCATCTATCTTCCAAGTGAACGGTTGCTGGCCGTCAACCCAGTCTACTCCCTCAACATCTGATTTTTTTTTTTCTTTTTCAAATCATCCTCCTGCTACCTACCGGCTCATCAGTGGCCTTTTGTGTGACACTATCGAAGAACTCAAAGCAGATCTGAAAGAATGGGCAATCAGCCGTGGATTCACCTTTATCCGAGGTAGAGCATCATATCGATAGGGAGTATAGAAACTTCTTGTATATGTGTGCAAGGGGAGCTATTCGAGAAAGTAGAAGGGTAGCCCGTCAAACTTCTACAGCCAAGGTTGGCTGTCCATGGAACGCCACAGCAACCGTTCTCCTCGAGAACGACAGAAAATGGATGCTTTCTTGCTCCTCTTGCCATCTCTACCATGGTCGAATATCTCGAAGTCCTGAGATGGCTGCACTTCGTGTGTTGACGAGTGAAATGAAGCGCTTGATTGAGTACTTGTCTGATCTCCCTGGAACACAGCTCAAGAGAATCTTTAACATAATAGTGCAGATATATCCTAAAGGTAACTTCATCTTGAATGATGTCAGAAATTATAGTGCCAGATATCTCAAGAAGATAAACAGACTTCAAGAGGGCTCTCAAGTCTACCCTTAAAACACACATGCCCCATGTACACTAGCAAATCTGTATTTTTGACATCAATCAGAATGGTGTGGCTAATATAAGGACAAAGTGGCAGACAGTTGGACCGAATGTTCCAGCAAGCATAGTATATGCTTTGGACTCAATTCCAAGATCAGTAGCTTCTTCTTCAGTGTATCTCGAAGGAGTGGCAAGATCAGTGGTCCAGTTTTCGTATCAACCTCTACCGGAATTATGGGCAGCGAACTACATCTCCCACAGAATCCAGCCATCGACACCTGAAAGCCTATCTTCTCAATGGGAGAGGGGCGATTTGCTGAAATTGTTCACTACTATTTTGCAAGTCGTGCAAGGAAGAAGTAGGACCTACAGGGATGAAGTGGCAAAGCAAAGCACAAAACGTAAACAATATCTGTTTGAAGAATGGTTAGGATCACTGAGTGTCGCTTTGATGTGTTGACCTTCTTGCAAAACAACATCTTCAGGTAATTCTCTCAAGATTACCTCATTCCACTCGGGTCTCTAGAGATTTATCTGAGCCACAGCCTTGCTCTGATCGGTTTCATGGTATGCTACTTATAAAAAAAGACTGCATTTTCAGCTACTAGCAACTAGAACATCAGCGGAAAAGTTCCAGCTCTTGGCAAGCTCCAAATCGCACTATTTAGACCACACGCATGTGCATTCCTTATTATATAGATACAGATATAGTTTGTCTGTTGAATCGGCATAATCTCATGCCATGGTCAAAAGCGAATCTTATGAGAAACAGATCTCGATATATGGGCTATATTTAGAATACAATACATGCATAGTTCGTGTGCGAAGAGAACATGACATGGGTCCCATGCATTTTTGCTCGGTAATGGCTTATATTCATCTTTATGATATAGAAATCTCTTATGCGGCTATATTAGCATCAAGATGTGCAAACTTATAGATAAGATGGCAGATTCCGTTTTATGGGCTTTAATATGTTCTCTCTTCCAGCATCGCTGCTTTGAAGGGTTATCGCAACTGCTTCCAGTGACCATCGCTGCGCAAGAGACTCTTGCAATCTCTTCTAGCAATCACCGCCGTCCTGGATATAATCCGTGGCATCTATTGCTACTACGTGTCTATACACCTTCTAGCAATTATCGATCGACATCACCATGCGGTTCGATCTCATATCTGTCTTGGCCTTGCCGGTGCTTGTCCAAGCTGCTGTCATTAAACCATCGCTTCAGCTTGAAGCACGTGATGAGTTTGAGGCTGTACAACCTGTTCTACAGGATGAGCTTGACATCTCCCAACAAGAAATCACCGATGATACCGAGATAAGCCTTGGAACTATCCCAAAGTACATTGTCGAGTTCAGTCATGTAAGTTACAATGTCCTCATAAAAAGACAAGAGATACATCGTACTAACATAATCAAAACAGGAGGCTTTGGTCGGTCGTGATCTTTCCGAAAGTTTCGATGGTTCTGAGGACATCACAGTCGTAGATACCTTTGAGAGCCCAATCTTCACTGGTGTTAGTATTGACACTGAAGCACACACTATCGAAAGCTTGAAGAACATGCATGGCGTCATTAATGTTTGGCCTAATGAGATCATCCAGTTACATAAACAAGATGAACAAACAAAAGGCTTATCCAAATTCTTCAAGTGGAACTTGGGCAACTCCAAGCCAAAAAAAGGAGAGACTTACGGATCCCATAGAAGCACACATGTTGATGCTTTACACAAGCGTGGAATCAAAGGAAAGGGCGTCAAGGTCGGTATCATTGACTCTGGTATCTTATACACCCATCCTGCTGTAAGTATCATGCCTTATTCTATATCATCTAAGACAAGCACTAACATGTGAATATTAGCTTGGTGGCCAACTTTGCAAAACGTGCAAGGTTGCTGGTGGTCGTAACTATGTTCAAGGTCCAGATCAAAGATTTCTACCAGACAGCAATTTGGTAGATAACATTACAGATAATACGGGACATGGCACTCATATTGCTGGCATCATCGGTGGTGATGATGAATGGTTCAAAGGAGTTGCACCTGAAGCTAGGCTTTATGGATATAAGGTTATATCCACCGGCCATCAAACTACTACTGGGCATATAATCTCAGCTCTTCTGTCAGCCATTTGGGATGACGTAAGTGAAATCAAGTCAGTCATTCCAGCACATATATACAAATTTACTAACTTTTTCATCCAGATGGACGTCATCAACATCTCTGTAGGCCATCCCAATGGCTGGTCAGATAACCTCCTAGCTGATCTCATGTCCCGCATGGCTGACCAAGGCGTAGTCATCACGATGCCTGCCGGAAACTACGCTAATGTTGGCCCTTTTTATGCCGAAAATGGAGCATCCGGAAAATCTGTCATCTCTGTTGCTTCAACTGAGTCCGGCGTAATCCCAGCCATTTCCTATACTCTTCGGCTGGGTGATGATATCGTTACTGATGGATATATTCCAGGACAAGCCGCTTTTCCAACAGATAATACTGAGTGGTCTATCTTACCTATATCGCTAGATGGCGTCGGTGACTTTCCCTCTTCAGACTCAAAAACGGCCTTCACTAGGAAGATTGCCCTAGTCACTGTGGTTGGCAGTGACTTAAAATGGATACAAGCTCGCTTGTCAGCCATGGGATTCGAACGAGCTTTTGTCTATGGCAACAGAAAGGGGCCCTTAACTGCTCCTACAGATGTATGGGCTTCACCTAGCATCGGCATGATTCCCTTCGATACTGCCATGAACATCGAGAACGCTATACAAGCAGGAAAAAAGGTGACTGCTACTTTCAAGTCAGGTGTCCCAAACAAGACAACCTTGGATACCATTGAAGGTATCCATACTTCAGATTTCACTACATGGGGATCACCATACGACCTTACTATCAAACCTGAAATTGCTGCGCCTGGCGGTAATATTTTCTCTACTCACCTTGATGATGGTTGGACTACACATTCAGGCACATCTTTGGCAGCCCCATACATTGCTGGTGTTGCTGCTTTGTTCATCTCCAAGCACGGTGGGAAATCTGTTCATGGAAAAGATATTTCGAGACGTCTAACGCAACGTATCATTGCTTCTGGTAGCAGTCTTGCATGGGAAGGTGCCGGTTCTGGTGTATATGATCCACCCAGCCATGTGGGTGGTGGTTTCATTGATGCCTTGAAGGTTTTAGACTATACCACCGAGGTTGATTCAGCCAAGATGACCCTCAATGATACCGCCCACTTCAATGGCCGGCAGAACATCACCCTGTTCAATGGAAGCAAGAAACCGGTAACCTACAACTTCACTCTCCAGCCTGCTGCTGGTTATGAAGCTCTTGGTGATCTCGATAATGATCCACACGTTAAGAGTAAATGGGGGCTTGAACCAATCGATCTAATACCTATGGTTCACCTGCCAGAACCTATCACCATAGCTCCCGGTGAAAAGAAGGTAGTCTTTGTTGACTTTGAAAACCCCAAAGATCTAGGCTGGAACTCTGCTGCCCTACCTGTCTACAGTGGAAAGATCATTGTCCAGTCTACCCTCAAGGAGTCCCTCGGTGTAATCTACCATGGTGTAGGATGTGATCTCAAGGCTACTTTCCCCAGTGTATTCCGCAAAGGTTTCCCTCAGGCTACTAACGGAATCTGGGCAGGAAGCCTGTTATCCGAAAGGCCTGAGTTCAACTTCGATACCAGCTCCAGGTCTCAAAGCTTTCCCAAAATCAAGTCAAATCTAGTGTGGGGCACAGCTGAGATGCGGTGGGATATCTTCTCCCCTGACTTTAATGAAGCCAGAGACTGGTCATACCCGCCTGATGAGGGCAGCAATGGATATGTCGGTTCAGTGTCATACTGGGCACCAGTAACCAAGGGCTCAGAATTCTTTGGTGAGCGCAGCTCAGATAAGAATGACACTTTCGACTTCCCTATATACCACTCATCTCGTGCCGCCTATGCCGGAAAGGGTGTACAAGGCGACATGTACTTCTGGTGGTTCGGACGACTAACCAATGGCAGCTATATTTCGCCTGGCTCATATGCGTAAGTTTTCAACACCCACTAGTATACTACTGGTATACTAAGCTCCCGAAGATGTACATGATGGCTAACAATACACAGTATGAGGTTTGCTGCCTTACGCCCGTTCGGTGATCCCCAGGTTAGCTCAGATTGGAGTATCTTGGATACTCCAATTGTCACGATTGGAGCCTACACACCACCGTAGATCTGACGATCTGATTCTCTTGCATCGATACAAGCCTGTTCCATGACTTATCAGTATTTTAGCTCATGTGATTCTTTTCTGCCTTGCGCCTCATCTCACCGTTTTCTTGTTCTTGTTAATATACTATAATTCTCCATGTACAACTTTTTTCCATATGTACCCAAAAAGTGAATTTTGTTCCAGTCTCCCATATACACGATTTTTTTCGTAACAAACAACAACATCTTTTGGGTTACAGTTGTCTGATGATGTCATCCACCAAACAATCTTCTGATGCTTTAGATTTCTTAGTCTTAGTGGTTTGATTGTGTAGTCATGCTGCGATATTCACCTCGCATGATAGGTAGGGTCTTATTTCGTAGCTTAAAAAGCTGGCAATGTACAGTTCATTCTTTTCAAAGCTTATATAGGGTTTCACTGGACAAAACTGGTTTCCTGTGTTCGGGGTCATGTCGTCATAAAACGACTTGTGATTTCCTTGGACTCGCTTACAGAATACTACATGTATGTTTAGTTCTAGACAACGGGTCACTGTCATGAAATGGCGGCTTATGCTGGTGCCATGAAGTGGCAGCCTGCATTAGTTTGATAGTTTGTGCCAGAACTGTTGCTCTGTTCTGTTCTTCCTGTGCTTATGTGATGGAGTATCAAAACCACAGTGTTTCACAAGGTTCCACACCGAAGGCTGTTATCTTGCTAGCTCTGTGTCTTATTTATGTTTGGATTTTCAGTTCTGCCTTAGTTTTCGGCTCTATAGGACCTTTCTTGATACCTAATTGATCAGAACTTCACAAAAGCATAAATACTAGCCTTTCTCTCTATCATGTTTCCTGGGTAAGTCTCTTTTTTCCCCATCATTCTTACAACCCATCAATCACTCTCATTGTCTCTTAGTATCTAGATAGCTAGCTAGCAATATCACGAAATTACCTTATTGCATCTTTTTCGGCGTGCAACCTCTCTCAGTCTCTTTGCCCTTAATTTTAAGCTATCAGGGTTAGCAAATTAATTTGACGTTTCCCGTTGGAAAAATGATCCACATACAGACGTAAAAGGTCAGATAGACCTCTATCGAGCCTGTACATGAACATGATCTGGAGGATAAAGTCTGTCATAGGATTCTTATTCGAAATGACGCTGAGAAGTCACTGTCGAAGGGGGGGGGCAAAATATATCTTTTTTGCACACCCAATATACCCTTACTACAACATTATTAGGGTTAGGGTGGGGTGCAATGAAAAGGTACAGGTTTTGAGCAAAACGTTACCTCTTAGCATCGCTTAAGACCCATGACTACACGACAGTGAATATATGCTGTACTATGTACGAAAACTTTTCCGCACTATTACAGGAATCTAATCATTCCAAAATGGGATGGACCGCAACGCACTGTATCAATGCTTTTATTCATAAATAAATGCTTGGACGAGAAGCAGCAAATTTTTGGTTCTCCTGTCCGAAACGGAATTTTCTGTCGGACCTGTCGGTAGCCCCACAAAAACAAACCACCGTTAACTTACGTGTACGCGGACTGATATCATCACATATGTGACGACCTATCTACATGACTTTAACAGATACTTTAACATATACATTACATTATATTACATGTACACGGACTAACAGCTACGGAAAGACCTAGTGGAAAGTTTTCTACTAGGCACACTGAACTTTCTATCAATACATTCAAACCTACGGTAATTTGAATCACATGAAACACTCGCAGGGAGAAGACCCAGTGAAGGTTTTCTTTCTATCAGATATATTAAGACTTCAATAGTACTCACTATGCAATATGTAATTAAGTACAGAAAAGGTAACAATACCAAAAGTTGAGAAGCCAATTGGGAACCTCTTAGAGTCAGATTAAAATTAATATACATGATATGCTAATCATGGCAATTGATCATTGCATCCAGTGTGTAAAGCATATAACCAAGCTCCCATTTCTGACCTTGTTTTTGCGTTATGACTTGTTCACTCTTTAGTGTAATTTAGCCTGGCTCGCATGACTTATAAAGCCCTCAAGGGTTCCTACTATAGCCCATAGCTTCTGGGGATCCCCGATTTGCCGGGACTGGTCTTTGCCAGAACTAGTTGCCGGGACTCATCTTGGTCTTGACGTAGATGTAGATAAGGTTATCCTTGTTGAAAGGCCCGCGATGCGAATAAAAAGAAAGCTTTTGAGGATTCGAATGGAAATCTGGGCTAAGAACACTGATGCTGACTTGGTCCTAACTGATGGTCGTGCTTCTATATACCCGTCGGTGTATAAGGTGACATACTGATATTTTGGCATTGGTGCAGGAGCACACAGACATATTGATAGAGACTCTAGAGAAGAAGAAGAGATAACGTAGAGAAAGAAGACTCAGCTCAGTCTAAGAAACAAGATATAAGTATCACGACATGTCGTCTCGTTTACTGACTCTTTCGGTTCTTCTTCTCATCACCTTCATCATTGCCCCCATCTCTCTTTCTCACCATCCTTGATACAGCTCTTTCAACTCTATAGTATCACCGCTTCAACTCCTTATCTTCTCACCTCTGTCACCATGAAATTCTTCAGTGTCCTCGCTCTCTGTGCTCTGGCCTCTAGCGCTGCTCTTCCGGCTGAGTCCCCGACTCCCGAAACTCTTGCTGTAGATGTCCAGGAACCTACCAATGAAGTTTCTCTGGAAGACATCACTTTCAACCTGGTGTCTGAAGATGGTGAAGAGATAACTATCAATGCGAAGGACCACCCCGAGATATTTTCTCATAGTGCCGGCTATGATGCAGCAACTAATGCTGCTCATGAAACGCTTGAACGTGGATCGTCATACTATTTCATGCTGTGCACTAGGGCAACCAGAAGTTCTGGCTATGACCAGATAACTAGTTATGTTGTTGAACAGACAGGTTGTAGCCACGTTGGTCTAGTTGTTGGCAAAATTGGCTCCGACTCCTACAGTGCTAGCTACTACCATGTTCGCAAGAAGGGCATGAGCGCTAGCCATGGTTGGTCCTTGACTAAGGTCCCTTATAGTGTCAAAAACACACAGCAGTAAGCATCCTAATCATATACCCTTATATATTTGTTGTATCAAAGTATATATGTAACTAACTTTACCTTTACAGCCTGGTTTGGGGTGGTAAAGCCACCACTGATGTCTCTTCTTCCAATATCAAGGCACTCTCTGAAAGTTGGATCGCCTATGCAGGAGGTCAATTTGACTATACATACAACTGCCTGACCTACTATCAGTGGATGGCCGCGAGACTGTAAAGCATATACAGCATCTGCTTGTCCTGGCCCAGTAAATCAAGTTTTCATGACTAGTAATGTCAAGTTGTAGCACTTGGGGGTGCTACATTTCTAGATTAGCATTTATCATAGTATATAGTCTCTGTGCTCTTCATAGTTTTGCATTTTTCTCTCATGGTCTAGTCTTCCAGTCAAGTTAAATATCCCCAAGGATTTGACATGTTCCCTTGGCTCAAATCCTGTCCTGTGTTGTTTTTTTGGTTTTTTGCATACATATATTAATAGAATTCGTTCCCTAATCGGGACAAAGATAGTTTTGCATATTATTGGTCCTGGACACCGAGTCCTTCATGGGGGCTGGCAATACTAAAAGCGGTGTCCTAGAATGGTAATATGGACCTAAGGTGGGGATTAATGTTCGTGCAAATACTCAAATCTGCTTGTGCCAATAGTATGTATGTGTATCTATATCCGAATAGTAGATATAAATTGTGCATATGTATATCTTACTAGAATATGAAAACTAGGCATATTTCTTGAACAAGGTTATCACGGCAATACAAGAACATCTTCGTTTCTGCCCTAATGCTTAATATTGTTACACCCAACGACTCACCTAACACAGTCTATTCATGATCCAAAGCAAAACGCTGCCCGCTGATCAGACTAGAAAGCCATAAATAACCAGCTATCATACCTGCACGGCCATTATGAGAGTAGACTCCGTCCTTGACTTCCCCCAAATATGGCAAAAACCATCATTCGAAGACCTTATCGCCTGTCTTCAAGCCTTGGAAGTCAAACCCGTAATATGGACTCCTGGAACTCGGACTCGACAGCCCAAGGAGCTGGACGACTTCCGACGACACCATTCCCAACATGTGAAGGAGGTCGCTATATATCTTTCTAGCATTGTAGGGTCCCCTCTTAGTTGGATCGAGGACTTCGATCTAAAAGAGCAGATATGGGATGAAGCAAGCAAACGTATTGCCGAGAGATCAGGCCGTTCAGGTGAGTCGACAACAGAGGCATGTTTAAGGTATAAGATAGTAGTCATGCTAACGTTTGAGCTTTAGCTATGGGTGATATGACTCGTTGCTGGCCATTCACGAACCAAACCGCAACACCTTTTGAACTTTCCATCCGAGAACCAGCTCTTACTGGAGACTCGCTTGGTCTCAAAACGTGGGGCTCATCTTATCTTCTCGCCCTCGATCTTCCTCGGCTCGCATCTGGTGCTCTCACAGGTCTCTTTAGCGTACCTTCCTCACCTCCATCAGTATTGGAACTTGGCGCTGGGACTGGGTTGCTGGGTATTGCGGCGGCTGCGATATGGAAGGTTCATGTCAGACTAAGTGATCTGCCTGATATCACACCTAATCTAGCTCATAATGCAGATGCTAATCGTGAAGTTGTTGAGTCTATGGGTGGCGAGCTGTCTACGGGTATCTTGGCATGGGGATCTGATGAAGAATATGATCGTGGTCTTTTCGAACAAAAGAATCAGTTCAAGGTAAGTTCACCGTCACTTTGCACTTTTCAGATAAATACGGAAACTTGAAATTGACCCTGAATCATCGTCGAAGATTATTTTGGCGGCTGATCCGCTATATGACGACTGTCATCCTGGACTTCTTTACTCTGCCATGATGAGTCATTTGAGTACAGACAGTGATGCTAAAATCGTAGTCATGGTTCCACAAAGAGATAATGCAACTGTTGGATTCACAAAACAGCTGCGGGCCTTGTTGGAGTCTGGAGATCGGCCGTTGAAACGTCTCGAAGGAGGCCAGCTAGATCAAGAAGATGACTGGGGCAAAGAAGATGGCAGTGATGATGGGCATGAGGCTACAAAATGCTGGTGGGGTGTCTATGGTGATATATGATATGACGACCCAGAAACTACAATCTTCATCTTTCCGTCAATCATAATCATGATTCGAGTATATTCATCCAAATCGTATGAGTTAGCTCGATAGGTCCAGATATCGTAAGTCATACGTCGACTATATAATCTTTACATGTTTTGTTACTCTGTCATTAATGCAAGTTCATGCTAACAAGTCACACTATATGAGAGAGTTATATTACAAGTTCATTGTCACTTGTTTATTTCATAATACAAAAAGACTCTATCACTATCTCCATCTCAATCTCTCGATCAACTGAGAATATCTAATTATACCACCAATTATCCGAACGTCACTGCCTAATCGAGCTATCATCACTATCTTTCCACCTATACAGGCAAGACCGGTTAACTTCATAGTGATCATCTTGTTGCCTAGATACGAATTGTTTTCAATGACTCTGCTTCTCTTCTTCAGTTTTCTTTTCAACATTCAAACAATCAAAGTCATTTGAGAGCTGCCTTGCATGTAGCATATCATCATAACTTTGTTTTTTATTAACTATCTCAAGGCAGATAGTATCAAGATCTTACACTAATGGGAAGATACACTGAAATTGAAATCTCGAGTGTCGTCGGATGGGTCGCTGGTGGCCTCGATCGGGAAGATGTCCATGGGAGGTTCAAAAAGAGATTCGGTCGAGATCTAACACCTCAAGGCCTCAAGTATATCAGTGGACGATATGGCTCTGACCCCAAATACTTGTAAGATGGTTTCCCCATCCTTTTCTTCAACACTACACAATCAACGTTTCGATGATGGTTCACCAACACTCGACTTCCTACTAACCATCAATAGTGCGTTAGTCAAGATGCAGAGGCTGATGAACAATGGTAAAATACCACGTCCGAAAAAGTTTGTCCCCCTTCCGGCCAAAGTTGTCCGTGTGAATACTTGGCTGATACAAGTGTTGTGCCATCACAGAGCAGAGCCACATCTATCTGGGTATGACGAGTCCACCAAGATAATGGGTGGGCTTGGAAGTCTTGACACTTGCCAATCCCCGCAGCTTTACCAGCTTCTCTCACCCATGAGTCCTTGGGCTAGTCCGGTTACAACTGGACCTCAGACTCCGATGAGCATTGGGCTTTCGTACCCTTTGCTCCCAATGACTCCACCTCATAGCCAGACACAAGCCCCGCCGCCCCAGCCATCCACACCAGTTCTTGGAGTCTCAGTTCCATCTACCCGGACTCTTCCCGAGCGTATGATGACGCCTATCGTGAATCAGTTTCCGACTTCATCACAGCCTGCAGCTAATGCGTTGATCAAAGCCATGCGTGATTACAACAACAGAAGCCCTCTACATTTCGATGCGGGCTGGATAGTGCCCGAAACATACAGGCCGAATTTTCCAATCACCTTCACGGAGACATACACAGAAGTCAACATACCCGCCCAAGACCAAATGGTTTCACATGGACTAGTCCATATCCCGTCCAGTACACCAATACCCGAGGACTTGAAAGAGGACCTTGTTGCGGAACTCGAAAGACTGGATCGATTGAGTGGATTTGAGCCCACCATCACCCCGTTTGACATTCCATCGGTAGAACTTGGCTTGACTCCATCCAGAGTCAAATCGCTAGCCAATTATGACCAGTCCGGATCTGACGATGTCGTCATGTATCCTGAAGAGTATACTAAAAAGTAAGGTCACTCTCCTATAAGAGTAGATATGTACAACAGATACGAAAAGTATTGTTTTTGCGAATATTAACTGCTTGCAAGGTAACCTCATCGATGTATATTCAAGTATTCTGTAATCACCCTTAGCTCAAGCCCATACATAGAGTCAAAAGATACAATCAAACACACTGTTCAGGAATGCAAAGAAAGATTACATTGATGGAAACATGTGATAACATGTTATTTGCTAACAAAATAAAACCCCACAACATACTAAAAATATAGCGAGCATATGACAATGTATAGAAACCTCGATATTAAAGACGAACGCCATCCAACGGTTGTTCCTTGCCCCGGAAATAAAGATAAAGAGTGAGCAGGAATATCAAAATCAAAATCAAAACAATCCAGTAGTAAGGGAGATAAAATAGGTAAAGATAAATAACAAAGATATATAGCATATTCCAAAGAAATATGATAATGGATGTGCAAATTTATGTATGTCTTAGGCATAGATGTTGAGTTATGCTATATGTGAGGGTTAGTTGGTGTTACTTTTTTTTATGACTTCTTTAGCATACGCTTAGATTCAGTAACTTAGGAACCCTAAACGACGATGCTAAAATTCTTTCGAAGCTCTGCTTCCTCAGGCATGAACTCGAAAACCTCGAAATATAGATCACGGAGGAACGAATACTGTTCGCCACGATGTACCATCAAATCGACAGACCTAGCCAACTCTGGTGCTGTGACACGTTTGTTTCGTTGCGGCAAGACTCCCAATCTCGGTAACGCGAGATCTCCGTAGACGAACCTCTTGTAGCTTTGTAGTAATGCTTTCCTCTTCGGCAATAGCCCAAATACATCGTTGTTGAGGCTCTTGACGAAGTTTTGAAGGCTCACCATCCCAGATTTGCCGTCAGTTGAAGCGTCTCGTTGAAAGCCTACGAGCATAGCAAGCTTCAATACTAGCACTTTAATACGAGCGACGTTCTGGTCTTCGTTTTGTGTAGTGGTAGTGGCTGTGCTCGAAGTCTTCGTCGTACTTTGCGAGAAGCTCGAGAGATTGGATGCTGTACTTGACCATCTGCCCGTACGACCAGCCTCCTTTGTCGAGCTGCCGAGAACTAGGATATTCGGTGGTCCTTGGGATGGAGATTCGCTTTCGGGGGAGATGGGAGTCTCGTCAAATTCTGTGACTGGAGTCTGAGGCACATGTACCATCGCACGACGCTCACTACGGACTGATTCGTGTTTCGAGGCCATGGATCGGCTAGATGTTCTGCTCTCAGATCGATCGATGCCGCGGTCAATGTACTCGGCTTGGGGGGAGAAGAAGTTAGCCTGCGATGGCCGGGGAGTATTGCGTTCGGGGCGGACCTGTGTCCAGCCCTCTCGGAAGATGGAGCAAAGGTCCCAGCAAGACTGGACAGCGGAATTCAGCATCTCGGCCATATCTATATCGACAGCCTTGCCGTTTTTGGCTTGACGGAGAGTAAAGAGGTTTTCTGCCAATGACCAGCATGCACGGAGCAAAGAATCGGCGTCTTGTGTGCTTTCGACGCGCTGTCTCATGAATCGATGGCATAGAGTAATGTAAAAATCCAGAGTTCGCTCATGAAAAGCTTCAGGGAGTGTGCTGCCAGTGTTGGCAATGAAGAGACTATCCGGGCATTAGTAAAGACTGTAAATGGTCTTGTTGGCTGGACTTGTTACATACTGGTTGTTGAGTTCGAAACTAACTCTCAATATTGAGTCGGCGACCTCATCATCATGTGAGCGGATATCAAAGAGAGCTTGACAAAAGTCTCGACACAGATCCAAAGTCGAGCGAGAACTTATAGACTCGGTCTTTTCGTCATTTTTGTCGTACAGAACTTGACACAGTCTCCAACAGCTCCTCCATGCCTTCTCGTGAGCATTAGGAGTACCAGAACGGCTAAAAGCCCTTGTGCGATGATTGCTACCTAGGTTGGCCAGCGTGTTGCAGAACTTCCAGCACTCATGAAGAGCTGTTGTGAAGCTAGCGATTTGCTCGCTGGAGTCCGTCTCATCTAGTTCGCGGTTATGTTCATTATTGTCATCGTCAACCTCTTCGATCTCTACAGCCAGATTAGTCTTAGTTTGAGGATTTAGAGGCACCTTGTATTTCCTTTTGGTATAACTTACTCTCTAGACTGCTGGTGCTTCCCGGACGGCCACGTGACATGTCTGAGAAGTCTCGTAGCTCGTGTGCTCGTGGAGTATTGTCGTCGATATAGCGGATAGGCTTCACATTGGTTGCCAGAGGTGGTGGTGTTGGGTTTCCAAATGTCATCTAGGCTGAGCATTAGCAACTGAGTATTTATCTCTAGTTCGGAAGTTAGCGTTGGTGTACCTGAGTCAAGGTGAGTGGTTGGTCTTCGTATGCCACGGATGCGTCTCCATGGTGCTCTGAGTCCACGTTTTCTGGTCTAGTTTCGGATTGAGGTGTCTCATCTCGGCCGCTCTATAGGACAGACTGTCAGCTGATGTTTCCTTTGTTCAATATGCCCGCTCTGTATAATCTTACCCAAGCCAGAAAACCTTCTGGAGCATGGATCACGGAAACTGATTCCTCGTTTGCAGAGCGACGTACGGTATCGGGTATGTTTGTTTCCAAGAGCGTGAGCTAAGTTTGAAAGTCAGTCATCTCACAAGTAGATGGATAGAGAATAATGTTTCTATATCATACCATCGGTGGCCCCATTAGGTTCTGTTGAGATTGAAGATGGATATCTTCAGCTTCGTCGTCTTCGATCTCCGTCGAGGCTGTTCCAGTAGATGTGACAGGAGATGGGCCAACAATGTCACTTGGGCTCATCAGGTTGTAAGGAGCAGCCACTCGTTGAACTAAGTGCGATTGTCGACTCTGAGGTTCCGGTGAGCTAGTAGAAGACCTAATTTGATTAAAGTCAGGGTTGCTTCGTTCCGTATATATGATGAAGTCCATCGAAACATAAACATATAGAGTCGGAATACTTACATCTCGGAGAGTACGTATACTGATAGTAGGCCACTAGAAGATGATCGGATAGGGGCTTCTAGGGCCATCGTACTAGATGGTATAGGAACTTGATATGTGTTGAGGAATAGTATAGACTGTAGTCCAAGTCTAATCGGCTGGCGATGAGTGTAGGTGAGAAGGACAAGATCTCTCCAAGGTGATTCGAGATTGCGAATACGCTATATCTCAATTAGCGATGTTTATTTGTTTTGTTTGTCGCTTCTCGTGCCACGGCTTAGCAGCAGTTGCGATAACGGGTTATCTCGAGAGCTATAAGCATGTAAGTTGCCGACTAAGCGTTTAGTAGCAAGCAAACAGAATGGCGTGTGGCGACGGTCGCGAACAGACTTTGTTTAGCAGAAGAGACAGGGAAGTAAGACAGAGGTCAGGTCAGTTTCCAGAAAGTTAAAGCTACAACTATCGGCATTTATGTTGGTAGAGGATCGAAAGTGAATATAAGAAGCAAAGGATGTCAAGAGAAAGCCTGACAAGGCAGCCTCTATTGTGTTCCCGTTTTCCAGAGGCGATGACTGAGAGTTTGAAGAACAAAAATATCTGCTGGGCTGCAAAATCTTGTTAGTGACGCTCTCTAATCTTGAGCTTGAGTGCGCAAGGGCAATTAAGAACAGCTAGAGAAAACAAGGCTATAAGAAGACTTTTATGTCGAGGTCAAGCTACTAGCATGGAATCAGAATAGCAAAGAGCGTATTTGGTATTTAGATTGCATGAGCTAGACGGCTTTTTTTATGGCATGCCAAAAAATGATGAAAAGAAGAGGAAAACAGAAGAAAAATAAAAGGCCACAAAGGATCGCATTGCAAGTTGTGGGTGGCAAAGGCGCGTAAGTTAGAACGTACATACATGTATGTACCATCAGTACGCCTAGTGCTTGATAGAGAACAACAGAGGAAGCCAGTCCAAGAACGGTCAGAGTCGAAGCGAAGATGCGGTTGCAGTGCCCGTCATGCAGGCAAGCAGGCAGGCCGGGGTGAGAGGAAGAATGGGGGGNNGGGGGGGGGGGGGGGGTTATGTCTGTTGGTTAGCAAGTCAAAGTAGTCGAACCGTCCATCCGTAGTCAAGTGTTCGAAGCGATGGAGTGCAGACAACCGAGGGCAGGTATCAAAGTGGCAGAACAACAGTAGAAATAGTAACCGAATATTCTGGTGAAAAAGGATAAGAAGAAGAGATATCAATATCGCCGGCGGGTTATGATTGAAATAAAATACATATCTGAGAGATTTGAGTATTAGCTAAGACCGCAGTACTTTATAGAATGAAAAAAGACAGAAAATGGCCCTCTGAAGCCCTAGCCGTACTTTTCACTTTTCCAACGTGATGGAGGGTGGGCTAGTTCTAGTTCTTATTTCTAGTTCTTAGTTCTTGATTTTGAGGCGGCTTGGTTGAGGGTGTGAAAATAGAGTGTTCGGACCGTGAGAAGAAGAGGGGTGTGTATAATTAGCATCAGCAAGGGTAACATAAACAACAGTGGATGACTCGCCCAGGACACAACCACCTTGATATCTAGCGATATAATAGAAAAGCCCAAATAACACAGATAACTATTTATGTGAAGTTCGATATTGAGTTTTTTTCTACTAGGGTTAGAGTTATGACGTGGGCAGTATCTTAACTAAGTAGTTGCATCTTTCTATCAACCTCTATGAGATGACTTTGTACCTCTTTCCAATATTACACTCTATAACCCCAAGGAGGCAACAGATAAATAAATGCTAATTGAATATCCTTACTAGTCGTCTTCTTCACATTTTCTTTTTTTTTTCGATGTCTTCATTTTCCATGTTCAATCGGCCCTTGCGCAAAAACATCCCTGTCCTTCTTTTAGACTGACTAACAAACATATCGTCTTAGTGCACTGTGACGACATAAGCTCGGCCTACCTTTTCGTACAGCAACACGATAAATCGCCTATATTCTTAGTACTATATAGCCTGATATATTCACTAAATTTTACCTTGGCTTTCCACAGTTTGCTTCATTATCTTTACAGCTGATCTCCACCTTCTTTACTTTTCTTTTTCTCTTCTTGGCTTCATTGCAAGTGGCTCGTCTGCATTCCAAAAGCCAGGGCTGGGCGCTTAAGTAGCCTGACGAGCCAATCAAAAATAAGCCTCCAGTTTAAAATCCCTGGCCAGGTGGGGTTCTATTGTAGCGTTGTTTGTATTTTGTATTTTAGCACCTGCTTTGTTCTTTATTCTCACAATCTAGGACCAAGACCAAGACCAAGACCAAGTTATGTAAGTAAGTATCCCAAATACCAAAGTACATGTACATCTTTGCTGAACCCTATAGTAAACCCCTCATGTATCTATGTATTTTATAAAGAAAGTAACCTAAGCTTCGGCTCAAAGGCTTTTTAAGTATTGTGATACATCAGTGTTTGCTATATATGTATAATAAAAAAGTACTCAAATCTCAACCTTACCGTTGCACTCTGGTTAGAATACTAATGTATATCACCTTTACAAAATCCCGGCCTTTGATGACACTTACTGGGCATTTTCAAATATTCACACGCATATGTCTTTGCTCATGTGCTTTACAAAAGAATCTTGTGTCCTTCTTCCTCGCCTGGGGGCCATTGCTCTGTTCTCTAAGTCGCCGCACCTGCCCGCCCATGCTACAGTTATAATGAAAGGAAGAATATTGGAAGAGCAAAACAAGCTATATAATCAATCACCCGCGGAGGAAACAAATATACAGACCCGACGATCTGGTCTTGGTCTCCATCGGGTCCCAGCAGCACTAGGGGTATCCACTATCATAGACACTACCAAACAAAGCTAGACTATGTCTATCTCTACCCCGATGATCTGGCAAGAGATGTTGTTGAGTCGGAGGACACGGAGTAAGGGCAGCAAACGATTCAGACGTTGATTGGCTGTATCTTGGGTTCTTGATGTCATTAACATGTAGAGAACCGGAGCTTGATGCAAATTCACTTGTTGGTCTGGCTCTGATATGTCACTATATACAACTATAGGTTCGTTCTGCAAGTAAGTTTGTCTGAAAATAGATTGGGTTTGTCTGATTGTAACTAATCGTAGTGCTGGTAGTGTGTGTGTTGTGTTACTTGTTTCTACCCCCTGTAAAGCCTCCAGCACAGAGCATATAGCAACTCTGAACCAGGATCTTCCCCTAAAATTCTATGCTAGAAGACTGCAGCTACAAACCGCCTTCGGCCAATCAAAAGTTCTAACCAAGCGCCCAAAAATGGTCCAGATCCGGAAAACCATGTTTCTTTTTTCTTTTTTCTTTTTTTCTCCATGTGTGTAATCTTTGTGGTTTTACATGTCATTTAAGTAGTAGAGAGAGGAAGAGAGAGATAGACTACTACTAAATCTCGCTGTACCAACTGTTTGGCTAGCTCGAACCTGAGCCTGAGCGCCATAGCTTACTTTTTCACGTCAGCATGATATGCTATATTTGTACAGTATATCTGTATGCCAGAACAATTCATAACTATGAACGGCAGGTTGGATATCATGAAAATCACAAACAATGGGGCCATGACGGCATGATGTGAATTGTTGGATTCTTTTGGTATACAGTCGTGATGCTTTTCTCACATAGTACTATGAGTAAGTCCTCTTGATATATGTTAAAAAAATGTCTAGTATGTCTATGCGACAATCATATAAAATACGAGATAGATGGGCGATACTATTGAATACAAACAAGCAATAAAGCATGTACTTCATGAGCACTCTAGGTGAAGCTCGGATTATATATCACATTGGAGAGATCATTATACAAATATTAATCTTTGCTTTAGTATCCGTGTTATTCTTTTGAGTAATTCCTTTGCAAACCAAGGTCCTATATCTACTACGGATACCACTTCATCTCCACATCTTTCTACATAGCCTTCGCTCCAATATTAAGCCTTGCCTTGCAGTCATGTCGGTGCCGCTGACAACTGGCGCTGACGCTCGCTTCGCTTTTGCTGCATCACGGCGCTTAGGCAAGAAGAGTAGACGCGGAACGGAATCTCGCTACGAGCTTGATGCCCAGTAGACCATGTAAGAAGCTAGTAGAGTCTTTGGAAAACGTAAAACTCTATCTACGTTGTATATATCTGTATGTCAGTAACACAACACTGACTGGTAGGCGCATCTATTGTGGATTGGCTTTAAATATTTCACTAGCTTACATACAACTATACTTCATGTTACATGATCTGCCTGCTTTTGTGCTAACAATGCAGCTAGTTATCTAGTAGCTTAATTTTCGAGTCTGAATATGGTCTGGTCTAAAGTTTATCTTTTCAGAATTTTAACACTAAACTCGAAACACGGAGACGCAAATATATTCGGCCAACACACTGATATCGTATACGGTGGAAGGAAAGCCATGCTTAGCTTCTTTTCGCCCAAAATATTAGAGTAAGAAAGGCTTTACACTAGAGAAAAGAGTACAATTGTAGTGTGACTGAGGGCTGTGTGCTAGTAATATTGGATACGTATACATTTGTATGTTGTGTACATAAACCAGTCGTCTTGATAAGCTAGTTATTGATGCTTGTCACTGATATAAAGATAATAGATTCGATGAAGTGTGCGACTGTGATAGACTATCCGTCGTTTTTAAACGCGACAGCCGATATTTGCCCGGTTTGTTCGTGAGCTTATGCAAAGTATGTACATGCATATGTGATAGTTGATGTGTCTGTGGAGTAGGAGATAGGAGTTCCAGCGTTATAGATGAGACTGAAAACATAAAAAGGATAATTTCCCTAGGGTTCGTCTTGAAATATTGTAGAGTTGCAACATATCCATAGGCATGAAATTCTCTTCATATATGATTAGATAACTGATTAGTTGTTACCTACATGATAATGGAATATTCATGCCTAATCAAGTATCTATAAGCTTGGATATCGAGACATGCATGTCGGTAGTGCCTCTTTGCCAGACCAAAGACAGCTCAGCTATACAGCTAGCTACACATGCTAGTGAAGTACATGTAATAGTCTTAAAAAAAAGCCTGGATATGATATCACAATCACTATGGGCGCGACGAACACCATGCAAGGACCAAACACTGATGGTGTGTGGCCGGAATATATGGCCGAGGTGGTAAGATTGTAACAGCCCGGTGCATATACAAGTACATATCTGGATACATATTACTTATGTGTCTGTCTGTATCATGTTAAAACTGTTTGTTCCTGGATCAGATGTTGACGTGCAGGACGCGTTTGGTAATCTTTGGGAACAAAGCCACCCTATCTCGGGTAAATCTTCATAGTTGCTGATAAGTGCCTGTAGTTGGTGTCCATAAGTCACATGGTTCGTACACACGCCTTATTAGTAGGATATGATTAGCAGAGGCAAATTAAACATATAGACAACACTCGAGAACTCCTATCAGCGTTGAAACTTGGGCTATGATTATTAGGCCCTCAAGATAGATGTATTGGTGGGTGCCAAGCATAAATAATGTTATCGGTAACACAGCGGTATAAGAAATGACCCCTAGTACAAATGAGCGAGGAATAGTGAAACTGCATCAAGTGTGATAAAAAGAAAGAACCTTAGAACGCCGCCCAGGAAGAACAAAACGGAAAAAAATTAGGAAAATAAATCAAAACGTCAAAATCAGCTGTATCGTGGAAGGCTATGCCGTGCACTAGAATCTTCGACTCAGCCTGAAATATAGATGCAATTGGTGAAAGCAAGCCAGGTATCTTCGTAGATCTGAGTGAGATCAAGCTCTGGTAACCGCCATGACACTCTAGTGACGAGCGTAGATCCAAGAGACTGGCCCATACACCATTATCAACGCCGGGATCTTTTATCAGTGCCTTTGTCGAAGATATATAATGCCGATAGTAGCCAGGAAATCGTGGGTTATTGTTTTTACAGCCGTTGAAGAGAAGAAGCTCTGCGCTTGTGCTTCACAGCTCTAAGGAGCCAGCTCGCTCTTCTTGGCATCACGACCATCGGGAGTGTACTTGAGGAGCTTCTCGATCAGGTCCACGTGGGTCATAACCATACGGCGGCAGCAGTAGCGCTTGAGACCAAGCTGGTCCATAGCCTCACTATGTAATAGTCAGTCAAAGATGTTCGACTCGTGATTGTGTGGTATATGCGGCTTGGGGGATATCTTTCTTACCCGTCGCTAACACCCTCGTGAACTAGAGCAAGGTAGCGCTCCCAGAGATCGCCGGTGACCTGTAATATGAAGT
The DNA here is from genome assembly GCA_001513805.1 of Davidsoniella virescens. Lineage (NCBI taxonomy): Eukaryota > Fungi > Ascomycota > Sordariomycetes > Microascales > Ceratocystidaceae > Davidsoniella > Davidsoniella virescens. The sequence goes on along the minus strand of LJZU01000201.1, from coordinate 62,029 downwards.
CAGTTATGCCAGCTCGTTATAGTTGCGGTTCAAGGGGGATCGTCAAGCTTGATAGAGTGTAGAGTTGGGTACTGACCTTGCCGCAAGAGAAACAACGGACGGGAATGATCATCGTGTAAGGTGCGTAATAGACAAGGAAATATCAAATAAAAAGTATATGCCTTGCTTGATGATGGACTCGTTCTGTTGAAATTCCTCAAGTCGCAATTTTGCCCAAGAATCTCAGCAGCAAAAATGATGAATTGAAGCTTTGTAATTGTCGGGGAAAAAAGTTGTCGCGAAGACAGTAATTATGAGTTTAGCCGGGATTTATCCTCTATCTTATCGCAGTAGTGGGGATAGATTTTTTTTTACTGGGCCAAAAAATTCAGCGAACATTTTTATTTTTTTTAGTAGGCGATGGGAAAGTAGGAAACAGTTAGCTGTGGTATTGGTCTTTTTCTTCTTCTTTTTTTGCAATTGAACGTCTCATTGTACTTGACGGGATTTTTACTTTTGTTTTTCTCTTCTTAGTAGATCACACTGTTTTATAGTCTCTTCTTTGGTCAAAACAGCCGCATTAAGACTTGTTGCCCTCTTGCGACAGCTCTCAAAATCTTATCTCCAACTTCACGATCCAACATCTTAGCTTTGCCGACCAACATCGCGCCAGAAGCTCCGGAGCCAGATCAGGAAGGACCTGTGTGTCAGTCTCTCTCGGGCTTATCATCTTTCTTCCTCGTCGATACCCTTCATATCTCACATTTCACACTATGGCCGGCTCTGCCAAGCCTTCTACTGCGGTGAAGCGCAAGCATCGCGGCGAATCTAAGGCGCAAGCAAAACGTCAGCGCGCTGTTCCTTCCGAGCCGATTGCTGATCGCACAGTAGCGGCTTCTCAAGAGGTTGCTGTATCGTTACTGGACAGCGAGAACTCTGCAGCCCAGCCAGAATGGATCGTGTCCAAGCCAGCCGGCGGAAGAATGGTCGATGTTGATCCCATTTTGACTACTAATCAAAGGTAGGAAGCAAGCACTGTTATCATGTCTGATATTCTTCGAGTACTGACTCTGTTTCTATCCACAGATTCCTCATCGTCCCATACACAACTTCAGTCCAAGTCTTCTCGACGTCCGATTCTCTTCTTGTCCGCCGGATCCCAACCCTAAATTCCACAAGAAATGCCGGCATTGTTGCTCTACGACAGTCCTTGGTCAATCCGTCTATAGTATGGGTGGCATGCGCCAACGGCCATATTTACAAAATCAACTGGGAGGGCGAGGCGGACGACGCCAACATCGCTGGTGTCCAGACGCAATCCAAGACCGCCAGCGCCCTAACCACATTATTGGTGACTGTTGGCACTGGCTCAAAGAGACTACAGAAGGAGGTCGTTCTCGTGGCCGAGGTGCCCAGTGACAACAATACTACCCGGATATCAGCATACGACAGTAGTCTTCAGTTCGTCAAGATGCTGCTAGAACTCGGTTCTGGGCTGTCCAAGTTCCACACTTTCGAGTCACTCTCAGAGATCGGCCTTCTATATGCCTCAGCTAACAAGCATCTGTACGTCGGTAACCCGTGCAGCTTGGAGGTTGCCAACCTAGATGAGCTTGTCTACGATTTCTACACCTTCCCATGCAACGACATGATCACTGCTACACATGCGCGCACAGTTCAGATCCAACGGGCCAAGAAGGGCCCCAAACAGCTGTCTATTGATATCGCCGTTGGCTGCGCACGTGGTCCCATCTTCTTGTATAACGATATCCTGTTCCGTCTGCAGGCCATGGAGGCGTCCAAGGGTATCAAGGAGATTTTCCAGCCCAAGAAGATGCATTGGCACCGCCGCGCGGTTCACGCCCTCAAGTGGTCACGTGATGGCAGCTATCTGATTTCGGGTGGCTCCGAGCACACTCTGGTGCTGTGGCAGTTGGATACTAACAAGCAGAGTTTCCTGCCTCATCTGACGGGTATCGTCGAGAACATCGTCGTGTCTGAGTCTGGAGCCTCATATGTGGTCCATCTAGACGACAACTCTGTGATGGTGTTGTCGGCTGCCCAGTTGGAGCCTACGGCCTATGTCTGTGGCATTCAGTCTGCGGTCTACACCACTCACATCCTCAAAGACCACCTTGTTCCCCGTATTGGTGAGAACTACTCCTATAGCGATATCAATGTGACTGCCGCGCTGAGCCCGTGTGTCTCGGACAGACTCTATCTGTGTGTTGGTGATGGTCTTCAGGCTTCACGAAACGGCTCCAAGCCGTATCTCCAGACCGTCGACCTCTCTAGCATGCGCAGCATCGGCAAGCAAGCCATTGCCCGCTCATCTTTGACCACCAACAACGCCAACCCTCTCGGTGGCACCATCATCGATCCCGAGATCAAGCACATAGCCTTCTCGTGTGACGGCAAGTGGCTCGCCACCGTCGACGAATGGTCGCCTGCCGTGGCCAAGAACGTCCCCACCACCGCCAACGAAGACGAGGCGCAGCTGCACCAGGACCGCCGTGAGATTTTCCTCAAGATTTGGGACGCCGAGACTTCCACCGCTTCATCAGACAACAGCAATGGCCAACTGGCCCTTGTCTCGCGCATTAACTCGCCCCATGAGACTACTCACCCCGAGGGCGTGCTCGACCTAGCTGCTGATCCCCAAAACGCCCGCTTCGCCACTCTTGGTCGTGATGGTGTCGTGCGTATCTGGAAGCCTCGGCCGCGTCAGCGTGACGGTCTGGCTGTCAAGGACGATAGTGGAAAAGAGCTCCATACGTGGGTGTGTGATCTGTCGGTTACCGTGAACTACCGCAACGGCGTCATTGCCTTGACTGGCCCCGAGGTCTCCGAGGTCGAGGGCCGTCTTTCGTTTGCCGACGACGGCTCCTGCCTAGTGGTTGCTTTTGGTGCGGGTGATAAGGGTAGCGTCTTCGTCATCGATGCTCACACTGGCATTGTGCGCTACGCCTGGGATGATTTGTGGTATGGCTCGCTTTACGGTTTGCAACTGCTCGGTCCCTATGTGATTGTTCTATCCCACGACCTACGCGTGTTTGATATGGTGTCCGACTCTCTAGTCTACGGTCTACCGCTGACTAAGACTCGCAATCTTGATTCTGCCGCTGGCTCAGTTAATCTAGCCATCGATCGGGTTTCCCGTCACTTTGCCGTTTCCTTCCGTCACTCTGCCGGTTCTGAACTGCTCGTCTTTAGCCCAGAGTCTATCACTCCGCTACTAACACACCACTTCGACTGCCGCGTAGCCGCTCTCGTCGCATCTACAGAGGCTCATACTAGTGGTTTCCTCGTTCTTGATGATGAAGCACAGATCTTCACCGTCTCTGAGCCCTCTAACGATGCTAGCTTGGTCGTTGCCCGTTCTCTGGACGATATGCAATTGGATGCCGCCGAAGAATCGGCTACTGCTGCTGCTGATAGTATCGATGTCCTGAATGCTAGTGATGACGAGGAGGATGAGTCTAATGAGAAAATGGACGTCGATGCGCCTGATGCTGCTGCTGTCGATATGGATGAAGAATCTAGCGCTCACCCAGCCATCATCAACCAGCAGCAACTCGCGGATATATTTGATGCTGCTCCAGCTTATGCTATGGCGCCCATGGAAGATATCTTCCGCAAGGTTGCATCTTTAGTTGCTAATAAGCCAGTCATCTCCTCATAATGGATTCTTTTCATCTTTGGGGTCATACCTGTACTTCTTCTTCTCATGGAATGATATCGTTATTCATGATCAGATCACGAATAGAGCGGGTTGGTTTGCTCTACAAGTCTATCTCTCTCTCTCTCTCTCTCTCTCTCTCATACTTTCTTGTCTCAGTACCGCATCACAATATTACCCTTATCTTCTGTTAAAGCATATATCACTACCACAAAAAAGCAAGGTTTTTTTTCTTTTAGTTTTGGGACGGGAAAGGAGCACACGGTTGGGTTTACTGTCATTCATCTCGAATGACCATCTTTTTGTCTTTTTTTCGTTGTCTTTCTTTTTTTATTCTATCTGTTTGTTCTTCATAATACATGTACAAAGAATGCATGCATGCACCTATAACTCTTCTACATCTATCAATAAAACAAGTCATATTACATAAATATTTACATATATAACTCTGGAACAAAGTTCAGACCGAGGAATGTTTCACGGATAATCCATTGTAGTAAAAGTCTATAAACTGGATCAATTAGGGTCTATTTGCAAAATAGGGTTGTACCGCCAAAGTTTTATGCCTGTCTTTTCCCACATGAAACAGCTCGTGAACGACATCACTTTCCAGGATATTAAGTGTTCACTACATGACTGATAGTTTTCACAGTTTTCCTTTCCTTGAAAAAGAGCAAGTCTAGATATTGGAATATATAGTGTATATATACGCTTTTCGTACGCTTTGAAATGAAATGCAGATAATATTTTTGAAAACCCAACACCTAAGAACTCCGGCTTATCTCTCGAGACATCGATTTGTATCGATATTGGTTATTTCTTTTTGGTTCGAATAAGGATTCAACAACCTCTCTATTGTTTGAATATAGATAGGAAGAAGATGAGAAAATGATCACTTATTTGTCATAGTTGGGGAAGCAGTCCTTGAGGCCCTTGCTATGCTTGTTGGTGGCGTGCTGCTCTAGCCTACAAAGAAGAAGAAAAAAAATGTTAGTAATGTTAAGAAGCAACGAGAGGATGATAGATAGTCGATGCTCAGTGAGTCTGTCTTGCTTCCTGTTTCAAGTTGAACAACTAGACAGCGAGCGGGCGTTGATATGTTTTCTTTCGTTTTCGGTCGGCTAAAGCGGAATTTCGGGAATCTTTGGAGAGGCTTACATAGTCTTCGCGATGGTCTGGAGGAAGGTCGACTTGCAGATGACGCACTGGATGTTGCAAGCTTGGGCATTCTACAGTAGCACAAACGAATAGGTTAGTCTTTATTCTCCTAGTGATAGACAAAGATAGACCCCCTAAAAAGACAGCATGTAATCTCAGAGGATATACCCAAGATATAGAGTGGTGGGAGAACAACATACTTGTTTCAACTGCGACTTGGCAGCACCCTTTCCATCCTTAGCAGCGCGTTCACGCTTCTGTTGAGCCTTAGCACCCTATTGTATCGCTCAGATTAGTATTATGATGTATTAGTGACGATAGTGGCGGTGAAGTATAAAGCCGAAGATTGTTCTTTATCATGTGATTGGTGTATCGTTGTGCAAATGGCGGGAAAGAAAAAAAATAAAACATGGTGTGAGTAGGACTTACGTTGCCCATTTTGATTACGTCAAGAAGAGGACAGCAAGAAAAAAAGTTTTTCTTTTACAAGCGAACTAATATCCAAAAAAAAATAAAAATTTAGAAAGTTAACTTGTTGTTGAAGATTATAAGTGAAGACAATTTGGAAGAAAAAAAAAAAAGTCCAAGAATTTGCGAAAGATGGAAGGAGGGGCAAGGAATAGATCTAGACTTTTCCCAAAAAAAAAAAAAAAAACCATGCGACTAGGAATTAAAGTAGTAACTACCTCTCTTATTTTCCATGTACTACGTAGCATGCAACGAAAGCTTAAAAAAAATTGTGAGATGAATAAAAATAATAATGAAACGCAGCTACCTAATCAGATATTCATACATATCTATCTGTTTGTACAATGTGTACATTTTTGCTAATCAACCCTAATATCAAAACGATGCTCACTAGATAAGGGTCAAAATGAATTGTGGTTACTTGATGTGTGTATAAGTAATTGAACTAACTAATTGCTGCAGACTTTTTATAATGATGTACTAGTGTATATATAGCCCTATGATTCTGGGCGAATGGTAGAAGAAAAGAATAAGGCTATTCTCATAAGAATAGCGAGGAGATACATTGTAGAACAGGTAGTAAAGAATTCAAAACTCAACATGGCAAAGAGACGATTGGGCTTAGCAGTATCTCTCTTTTTATATAGCCCCCCAAAGAGAATGAAAGAAACAGCAAGAAAAGCCAAACAGAGATAAGAATTGAGAAAAATGAACAAAAACAAGAAGACAAGACTACTGAGCAACAGCTTCAGCGTTCTCTTCAGCCGGCTTCTCCTCAATCGGCGGCACGGCAGTTGATGGAGACGCTAATGTCGCAGCTGATGATGATACTGGCACGCTAGTAGCCACTAACTCACCGCCGACATTACGCAGACTCTTGGGGATCTCGCCAGCACAGCGCGTCAGCTCGTTGACAAAGGTTGCTCCCCACCAAGCGCTAGTGTACTTGAAGACGTACTTTTCCAACTTCTCATAGTTAGACTTGCGCATCTCAGGCGACATCACCACGGCATCGTGAATGGCGTTAGCCAGTTCGTCAGTGTTCCATGGATTGACGATCAAGCTGCCGTTGAGGCTCTGCGCGGCACCGGTGAACTCGGACAGAATCATGACGCCGTGGCGGTCACGCTGGGTGGCAATGTACTCGTATGAGACCAAGTTCATGCCATCACGCGTCGAGGAGACGAGGCACACGTCCGACATACGGTACAGTGCCGTCAGCTCGTCAAACGAGACACTCTGGTGCAAGAAATGGATGGGCATGAACTCGATGGTGCCGAAGCGGCCGTTGATGCGGCCGACTAGCTCGTTGACTACAGCACGTAGATTCTGGTACTCTTCGACATCCTGACGCGATGGCACAGCAACCTGCACAAGCACAATCTTGCCCACCCACTCGGGATGCTCAGATAGGAAAACTTCCATGGCGTGTAGCTTCTGCGGCACTCCCTTGATGTAGTCCAGACGATCGACACCGACGATCAACTTGACGCCGTCAAACTTGCGCTGAAGGGCGGCCACGCGAGCCTGGACGGTTGGCCGCTCAAGACCCTCAACGAACTTCTCGGGATCAATGCCGATGGGGAATGCGCCAACGGAGACAAAGTGGCCATTGTAGTCGACGCAGCTTGGGGTCGTTGGGGTAGACCTATGGTATACATTGTTAGCCGATTCGATGTCTGACTATAGGGGTAGAGAAGATAGAGCTACTTACAGAATACGTGAGCAGCTGCTTAGGAAGTGACGAGCATAGTCATAGGTGTGGAAGCCGATCAAGTCACAGTGTAGCACACCCTTAAGCAGGGCTTCACGCACAGGCAGAATACGGTAGATCTCGGAGCTAGGGAATGGGGTGTGCAGGAAAAAGCCAATTTTGACGTTCTTGCGCGAGTTGCCCAGCTCCTCCCGCAGCATCTCGGGCAGTAGCATCAGATGGTAATCGTGGACCCAAATAAGGTCACCGTCTTGCACATCTTGAACTACGGCCTTGGCGAATAGGCGGTTGACTTCTTTGTAGGCGATCCAGGCTGACTCATCAAAGGTGATCTCACCGGGGTGGTAGTGGAACAGCGGCCACAAGATAGAATCTAGTTGGTGATCTGTTAATATTTACGTTCTCATCAGGTGTATAAACTTGTGCTTTGAGCGTAAGTCTTACTAGCAAAGCCATTGTAGTGACGATCGGCCAGTTCGTCATCGATAAACACTGGATGCGCGCCATATTGCTCCTTGAGCTGCTTGCGCATAGTAGCAACATCACTTTCGGGTACTTCGAGACCGGGCCAGCCATACCATTGGAAGCTAGTCGTCTTGGACAGGCCACTTAGGCCGGTGACTAGGCCACCTGAGGACATGGAGAAGTTGTAGCTGCCGTCCTCATTCTTCTTGATGGTGATAGGCAGACGATTGGAAAGCAGCAGTAGGCGGCCAGGCGCCGGCTGATCAGCAGCGGAGTTGGGCATGGTGTGCAGCGTATTGGGGGATTAGTTATATGATAGCGATAATGCTGGTATGGCCGTGAGTGGCGAGGGTTTTCTGGTATCGACGAAGAAGTCAGAAACTAGACAATCGGATCAAAAGCAATAGAAAAGTATACGTGAAAATGGACGAGAATCGACGGCGGCGATTGGAAATAAAGAAAATGGGATGGGAAGATGAAGAAAAATGAGAAATAAGAATGTAAGAACGACACAACTAAGAATTTAGAACGATATAAATGCTTAAAATGATGTAGCTGAGTCGGCAGGAACGTCGAAGCAGTAACTGCAAGGTATAGTAGTATATGTATGTATGTAAATATAAATGGGTTCCTTTCCTTCCCTTGTTGGCCGGACTAAAGAGAACTAGAATCGATGGTGGGGTACTTTTGGCCTAGAAAAAAAAAAAAAAGAAGGAAAAAAGCCAGAGCAAGAAAAAAGAACGTCAAGTCAAAGGAAGGAACGGCCAAGCGCAATTCACCCCAAAAGATGATGCAGTGACTTGTTTTGGTACGGCCGATGCTTGTGCAGCAAACTCGGAAAGAGCTTCTTGGCCCTTCCCTTCCCTGCAATTGCAAGTTTCCGCCCAAAATGGTAAAAATAGCAGGTACATATCGAGTCTTACGGCTTGGTACAAGGCAATTACCACCACTGGCGATATCGCCAAACCTCATGTCTTTCTTAGCGTAAAGACTTAGTGAGAACCCCGGTCATATACTCTCATAGTATGATATATAATACGTATAGTTACCGTTATAGATGGAAGGGCAGACCACAGATGACTCGAAGCAACCAAGACCAAGTAACCCTTTACAGTTATGTATGTACATATAATTAATTGTAAGCAGATAAGAAAACAAGAGAGCGAAATCAAAGAAACACTACTCGAGTTATTGGTATAGTCACGGAATTGTCATGAAAAGCTCTCTCTATCTCTTTCCCTCCGTCTCTCGGGTATATCCCGCTTTGAGGCCTATTCCTACTTGCCATCTTCGCCTGCCCTATCCTAACTCGTATCACGAGTAACCACTACCGATATGCCACTCAGTCAGGACAGAGCCTCGTGATTCTATGACCCAGCAAGCCAGGCCCCAGAAAGCAAGAACAAGAAAGAGTTCCATTGGCTACCCAGAACGGTAGGGAAGCGAATAGAAAAATAATGGGGATTGAGATTCGGCTACTAACATCATAACACGGACAGGTGTTGTGGTGTCTCGAAGCCTCTAAGACCTTCTACGAAAATAAACCAAGAATATGATAGAAATTCAGATAGCTAAGACCAAATGCATTTTCCACAGTAGAAAAAAAAGAGAGAAAACACAAAAAAGGGCCGTTATTGCCCCTCCTCTCCCCTCCCTTGTCATTTTGCAGCTCGTGGACCCTCATTTTTGAGCATGATGCCAGTTCCTTTGCTTCCTTCCACTAGCTTTTCACTTTATCCTGCTCAACAATGGAGGGGAGGCAGGCCGGAGTTTTGGTTCACTAACTATATTTATATGTACGCCATTGTTAAACGTTTGGTAGAATATAGCTGTATACACATAACGACCATTATATACATCGTGATAAAGGAGCACAGACAACGGCGCTTTACTTCGAGATGTCCCGGCACTATTCTGTTTTGCTCTTGTCCTGGACCTACCCCGTACCCCAGCTATTGTGTTTCCTAATGGCTGGTATTACGGCCCGTTTTGCGATAAAATACCGGGGGAAACGATATACTGAGATGTAGCTGCTCAGATCAGCCTCTTGCCTTTGATCGGCTTAGTTAGTAGGCATTCCATGAGTGTTCTATGGCACAAAAAATGACATGGATGTGCTTCCGGTCCAAGTGTCCGACCCTCGATTCAAGCCGTGATCGATTATACCGCTAGGATGATGTCATGTAAATAAAGAAATGCCTTTGTTTTCATATGAACATATGTGCCTCTCTCATAGTGAAAGCGAAAAAGTCGATATGAGTTCTCATTTTCCAGTTGAGGCTCATAACTGTAAGATAACTCATCAAGTTACCTTCATCTATATCGTAGCCTTTCGCGAATAAAGAGTTGGACAAAGGCAGGACCCAGATGTCCAGACCATATCCAATTATTCGATATGGAAAAGAGACGTCATATTCGCCCTCGAATCGAATTTCATAATCTACAACTTTCTTGGTTCTATTGCAATGAAACGGGCCGTCAGATAAGGACGAGAAGACGACGTTGCATTTTCCGAATTCCAGGCACCATGACTGGCCTCACTTGAGCGCTAGAGATAAAAGGAAAATCAGCATAAGAAGTCAGTCCAAGTTTTGTCTATCCGAAATCCCGCCTTGGACGTAGTTGTAACTGTCTTTGTTTTGTATGTAGATAGAATAGAGACTTATTTTTCTCTGGGTTTCCATGCTTACAGGCCAATCAGTCAGCCCACATGCAGCCTACAGATATGCCCCGTCAAAAGGTTGCCCCTAGATCAGCTAGAGTTAGCCTTTAGTCAGCCTACTACTGCTATTCTAATGTCTAGGTAACCCACGCGTCAGTCGCGTCTCTTGGAAGTGGGTAGCTACCCATAGCTACTATCCTATATCGTGAATTTAGGTGAAGCTTCCAATGCAAACAAGCGTAACTACCTTCCATCAACCTGAAGAAGTACTAAGATTTTTTCCTTCAGACGCACAAAAAAAATCTTGAATCTTTGAATAAAGTAAAACATTTATACAATAACTTTCCTTCCACCTCACGATCAAAAGATTATAATCTCATCAACCATCATAAATTGGGCTTTTATTAGTCACACAAATTCAGATCCAAGGTGTTCACTCACATTTTAGATATTATCGGAACCTTCGATTTTCATTATTGGTAATAATGGAACCATCTGAAGATGCCATCGTCAAAGGGCTCAACGAAGCCGTTGAAGCTGTATGGAGCAGCGCTGACCGTGACAATCTCACCGTGAATCTGGTCCGAAAAGCTGTTATCAGTAAACTGGATCTCGACGCCAACTTCTTTCTGTCTCAAGAATGGAACCACAAGAGTCGTGAGATTATTAAATCCATGGTCGTAAGTCTCTTCTCACAGCCCTATATCTCAACTTTTTACCCATAGCTAACAGAACAAACCCAGGGTGCTTTGGTAGGACGAGGAGATGTAGAGGCAGGGGCAGAGGATGAAGAGGAAGAGGAAATTTTCTCTGAGGATGAGCCTCCTAAAGCCAAGACTACCAACAAGCGCAAGGCATCTGCTCGTTCAGGGCCAAAGACCAAACGCACCAAGAAGGAAGCGCCCAAGAAGAAACCAGTACGCAAGAATATAAGCGATGATGATGATGACGACGAAGATGACAAGTTCGAGGCTGAATCCGAGGCAGAGCTATCTAGCTATGATGAAGATGACAAGAGCAATGCCAAAAGCAAATCTAAGAAGCAAGACGCCAAGGACATCGAAAAGGTCGAAGAAGCTGAGGCCAAAGACGTCGAAGAACCTAAGAAAGACGAAGAAGATCCTGCCGACAACAGCGATATGTCATCCGTCATCGACGAGCCTCCCGTGAACAAGCGCGGAGTCAAAGGCAGTGCCGGCAGCAAGCCCAAAGCCAGCGCACCCCGTAAAACCGCCACCTCGAGCTCCAGCGAGCCAACTGAAATCCAAAAACTCCAAAAGCAGCTTGGAAAATGCGGTGTACGCAAGGTCTGGGGCGTTGAACTGAAATCCTTCGGCGACAATGAATCCGCAAAGATCAAGCATCTTAAGCAGATGCTACGCGATATCGGCATGACGGGTCGTTTTAGCGATGTTCGCGCCAAGGAAATCAAAGAGCAGCGTGAACTCATGGCTGATTTACAGGCTGTTCAAGCCATGGATCGTACGTGGGGTGCGTCAGAAGATGGTGCTCCTCGGTCTACTCGAGCATCACGTCGCGCAGCAGCTCCCAAAAGTCTCAAAATTGAAAAACAAGTCATCGAGGGCTTGACCGATTCCGAGGACGAAGAAGAAGCGGAAGAAAAACGGCCCAAGAAGAACAAGTCGAGAAAGAATAAGGCAGATAGTGATGATGAGGATGATGAGGATGCGAGTGTTTCGGAGGACAGTTCAGAGCCCGATAGCGAATCAGAGTCAGAGGCTGATATATCTGAGGATAGCGAGGAGGAAGTTCCAAAGAAGAAACGGACTGGTTCTGGTCGTCAGCGTAAGCGTGCCGCCAGTTTCAGCGATGAAGATTCTGACTAGAATGTTGATTCTATGTACTAGCATACAACAAATCCTTTTTTATGTTGTCTTTTTCTGTTAGATTTTTTTTTTTCCTTTTCTACCATTTTACATACCACGATACCAGTACTATTTATCATTCTTTCATTCTGCTCTGTCATTCTTCAGTGTATCTGCTACACTATGGCTTACACTGATATATAGTATATCCCCCTCACTGTTCTGAGCAATTCGCTCATTCCTTCCATGCTCTGTATACTATTCGCGAGCCATATACCTCCCCCTTCTTTAACATCACCTGACTCCTCCACTCTGGTCTATTCACAGCATTCACATATCGGCTCGGCTCACAGCAAAAGCCGCTGCGTTTTCCGCGTGCTGGGAGTCCATCTAGCGCCGGCACGTCGATATATTTGCCAGTATAAAACTGGAACGCTGGCTCGGTAGACAAAACCTCGAGATGAATTCCCGTAGCAGGATGGTGGGCGGCCAAGTTCAGTCGAAGCGGCTGCTGGCGGGTATCGATAGGGATCAATGATGCTTTGGTTTCTAATGTGGCTTTATCGGTCATGACAAAGCAGTCGTCGATATCGGGCTCTTCGGTCCCGAGGTTTAGCGGCACGTTGGCCGTGATGCCGGGGAAGGTGCGGGGTCCGGAGATCGGGATTCCTTTATCATCGACAGGCAGATATTGGTTTGTGGCAAGAGTCACTATGGTGCCCTGGATCGACGGCCCGTTACCCAAATTGAAGTACCTACTCAGATATCAGCAAGCTAAACCTCTCATAGACAGGTGCTAAGGGTTAAAGAAGACGGTACTTACGAATGGTTCGTCATGTTGATCGCCGTCTCATCAGCTCCAGATACGATCTCCGCCTCGTACTCCATCGCAAGCACAGTGACATCTCGCCCATTTAATCTCTGTACTCCCGTCGTATAAAACACCTTAGCCATTACCGTGCCCGGATAGCCCTGGTCACCATGTTCACTACACAGCCTAAAAACCGTCGTTTCCCGTCCCGTCAACCCCTCCACTCTAGGAACATCTCTAACCTTCCCTTCACCACCACTATCGACTTTAATCCACTCACGTTTTCCCCAGCCAATAGCGCCACCGTGCAAACTATTCGGCCCGTCATTCTGAGCGAGTTTATAGCTTTGGCCGTCGTTGAGAGAGTCGATCTGCGCGTTCTTGATCCGGTTCGCTACTCGGCCAATCGTCTCACCAAAGTACGATGTGTTGTGCAAGGCATATTGCGAGGCTGTGTCAAATCCTTGGACAATGTTGACGCCATCAATCCGGATGGCCTGGACTATGGCGCCTATAGGGAGGAAAGAGATAGAAGCCATTGCTTTCAAGAAAGAGTATCCAGATTTGTTTTCGGTGATGATCATGTATGTAATAATGTGTCCAAAGTCAGAAGGAAAACCGATGGTAGTTGGGGTATTTATATCAAGTAAGTCTAGCAAGTCGTCGTTCTTCATCTCTAGCTTCACCTAGCTTAATAGTATGCCTAGGGTTATAGAGACAGGCGATCGTCGTTCCTTCCGCTACGACTTCAGCCTATTTCGGCCATCGCAACTAGGTCGCAATCAAGATTCTGGCCGCTGATTAGTCCGGTTATGAATTCAAAAAGCTACTACTGCCGCCGCTAATATTGCCATTACAGTCACTACCACGTTGAAATAGGACCGGAACGCTATGATAATGCTCTAAAATACTGCGTACTTGCATGTACTTGACAATGCCTGTCCACTATCACTGCACTATACATAAATCACAGATAAATTAATTGCAAGATGATTGGATAAGAGGCATTAAGTTGGGCTGATATGTTACTATGTTAAAACTACGGGGGTATGATGATGGTGGTATGAATAGCCAGTTGCTATCTGGTCTTGGTGGTGTATCCACGACTTATATGTAGATATAAGAGATCCAGAAGAAGCTTAGGCGGAACAAAGCAAATAAATGTGTAGTGAGAAGATTAACGAAATATAACTCCGATGTCACTCCGAAAAATCTAGACATGGGAGCAAAAACGCAAAGAAAGGAAAAAAGATTATGAGAAAAACAAAAGTCAAAGGCTGACGCGAGAAACCTGATCGCGCCCCTACTCCTAGATCCGGCCTCCTATTTTCTATGACATTTGCCGCTACAGCAGCCTAGAATGCCGACTCGACAATGTCATCCAGACCAGGCTTAGACCGGCCGCCAATAGTGCTTGAGCGGCCAAACGGTCTGAAGTTTCCGACAATGCTTTCACGGGTAGGCTTCTTCAAGGCCTTCTTGCCAACCATGTTGACTTCGTTCGGCAGAGCCACGATGACGTTCTTATCCGTACCAAACTTGAAGTTGTCAGCCATGACATCCTCGACGTACCGCTTGATCAAATACGGGGTCTTTCCACCTCTGATCACCTTCTTCAGGTTCCACTCGATGATGTAAGGACCCGTAGCAGTGATGATGCTTGTCTCATCCATACCCTCTCCAGCGTTAAACCGGGCAGGCGTGAACGAGACGCCCTTCTTGGTCTCGTACGCAAATTGGGCAACGTGCTCTGGCGTCAGTGCAAGACGGCGAGGCTGAGGCTTCTTGTCAGCTGCAAACGAACGCTCGAAGCCCAGCTTGCCTTCGTTCTTGCCCTCCTTCTGTAGAGTGTCGATCAAAAGCAGATAAGTACGGCAAGTAGCCAGGAGCCAGCGACCATCAGCAGACACATCGAGACCAATGATGGGTTCACCCAGTGCGGGAATGTGTGTCTTAGCGTTGATACCGAGACGGTCAAAAAGACGGATATCACCTTTGTTACTGGCAACTGCAACGTAGCCCTTTTCGGTCGAGGCGAGCGCCGAGAAGTCATTCTTCGAAGCATATTGCTTGAGCTGAGAGTCAACCAGCTTAGTGCCAGAAAGACGAGGGTCAACGCGGAATAGAGCGTTGTTAGAGATACCCAGGAATGTCTGCTCTCCAGTCATCTGCGAGAACTTCTTTTCGGGGGCAAAAGTAGTAATGGGAATGTCATCGTGGACATTCCACTCATCGACAACTTTGCCATATTCCAAATCCATGCGGTACAATTTGTTGGGGTCAGTGTTATGCTGTAGAATCAGATCACGGTCTTCGTTGTGAAGCATGACCTTCTTAGGACTGAACAGCTTGCCGCCCGTTGTCTCAACACGGGAAATGTTAGTCGAGAACTGAAGCTGGTTGTTCTCAGTGTGTTTGAAGACACCAATCTTGGAGCCGCGAACAACGAATGACCGGTCATGCTTGTAACCAACAGCCAGCTGGGAGTTGACATGGCCATCGGACATCTTTTCGGGTGCGTCATCATCGCTATCCTCCTCTTCGTCGTCACTACGGGCACCACGTTCCTCTTCTTCGTCCTCCTCCTCCTCCTCTTCTTCTTCTTCCTCTTCTACCTTGTCAGCATCTTCCATGGTGAGATCGTTGAAGGCGTCGGTAATGTAGTCACGCTCAACTTCCTTCACCTTGGCCCATTTGATGAGATTCAGCTGTTCCCAAAGAGCACGCAGGAGACCTTCCTGGAATGCCTCCATGGTTGGCTGGTCCTTGAATCGTAGGAGCCATGAATTTGCTGTTCCATCAGGGGCTGTTTGGTTGAATATGAATGAAAGGTACTCGAAATTGAAAACAGGGTTGACATCAGTCGAAACAGACATGCTAACCCAGTCTTTCTTTCCGCTGACCTGGAGCCAGTATTCCCAAGTACCGACCTCGGTAACAACAGCAGTGACATGATCATCCTTGACGATAAACGTTCCAGACACGAAATCAAAGAAGTGCAGCTCAGCTGAAACGGCAGCATACTCGCTAAGTGCCGGGCGTGCGGTAGTAGGAGAAGGAGGAGCGGCAGCTGCTGCCTCGGGCTCCTTTGTCTTGGGAGGCATATCTTGGTTTTGCTCTTGTTCCTCAGATGCCACTTGCTGTTCAGCGTCGTCTTGTAGCTGATTCTCGAGCTCGAGCTCTTCTTGTAATTGCGCCTCGGCCTGCAGCTGGGCGTCGAGATCGTCGTCGTATGAGGGAGAAGGCGCACGATCGACACTCTCATTCACCGCGATAGCTTTAGCAAAAATAGCGTCGGTCGAGTCGATCGAGCGTGTCAATGTAGGCGAGTGAATGGGAGAGGCAGGAGGGATTGGCAGATCGTCGTCAAAGTCAAACTGACGCAGATCGACTTCAGAAGCCGTTGTGTAAGATTTACGGTATTTACGTTCGTACTGGCAGTGACGAGCCAGTTGCTGGAATTGGGAAATCTGTGATTGGGGGAGGGCGGAATCACAAACGAACTCGTAGACGTCGCCAGTGTCGCCACTCAGATCACGCCACGCTAAAATAGTTTCGTGGCCTTCACGGACCTCTACACGGAAATGAAGAGCTTCGTCGAGCAAAAACGACTTCTCGTCTCGTTCAGAAGCAAGCTCGGCGTCAAGCTCGTCGTCGCCTTCCTCTTCAGCAAGAAGCTCTTCTTCACCCTCTTCGTAGACACGCTGAACGACCAGCTGGTATTGAAATTCGACTCCGGTTCGGCGGATACGGGCAGCAGAGTCCTTGAAGATAAGCTCTGAATATCCCTTCGGTGATTGTGGTCGGACAAGATAGAGTTGGCCTTGAGGAAGTTCGAGGAGGGCTTCCTGACTTCCTGATCCAAAGATCAACTTTCCCACTATAAGAGAGGATGAACAAGGGTTAGTTTAAGGAGTTTTGTGCTATGATGAAAGAAAGAGCCGCTGAAATGCAACCCTATGAGCTCGGTCCGGCAAGTTGCCATCAACCAATTAAGGCCCCGCGAACGCAAGGACGTTCTGATCTTGTAGTTGCTAGAAGATTCAATGAAGAGGGGGAGGGGGGTTTTGTTTAACGATCGAATGGGAGGACGACAAGAGGACGACTTACCGTTGCGAAGAACAAACATATTATCCTACCTGCAGAAGGAAATAGAAAGAAATAGAGAGATATGGAAATTTAAAATAAAAAAAAAAAAGTGACTATGCTCTACAAGATATGACACAGGGCGATAATACAGCCGACGCACTATCTTGGGCGGCTAGTTAATAGGTTCGGAGTGTCCAGATTAGAGGCAGACAGCGATAGAAAAAACGGTTTGCTATTGTTGGGGACGATGAGAGGATTCGGAGTCTTGCCAGGAGCAGATCGGCAAGGGAGAGAGAGAGAGAGAGAAAATCAAGGGAGACCAACAAGTTAATTGGCGTAAAATCCAGCCTTCAGATGTCTCTGCCGCTGAAATTCTGCCTCTTTTTATTGTTGTTTACCTTTCACAATAATAATAAATAATATTTGGCTACATGTGTTATTGTGACAGCTTTGCAGTAGTGCTTTCTTCCTATTTGTTTTTGTTAAGCGCCACACCTTCGTCATAACAACCCGGGCCCCTTGACACAAAAAAGCGGGGTGTGTGGCTGTTATATGTCCACTTTTTGCATTGATATTACAGCCTTGCAAGAAAAAGAACTAGCTAGAAGCTACCAACTAAAGAAAAATACGAAATGAGAGAATGTATATTGAAAGCACATGCTTATTGTCAATTTATTCATGTAGCTATACTAAGTTGTACTATATAGTGGTACTGCCTATCACTCAAGTACATCACTTTCTGCGCTGTTGGTCTTGTGCTTTGGGAGCACCAATGGCGAGGTTCTTCTGGGCTTGCCCGCGGAATCCGTGCCATTGCCACAATTCCTACCGGAGCTCATCCGACTCTTGTCCCGTCTTCTTCTGGCTGGAGTAGCTGTTGACAAGAAGCTTAGCAACATTCTTGCCCATCAACGCACTAGTCTCCATAGTAGAAACAAAGCTCTCGATTCCAGAAGTATACCACAAGCCCTTGTTCAGCACAGGATCTTGGAATGTTTCTCTAGGATACTTGAGGGGGTATGCGTCGAATACGTGAGGGTAGTACCAGGTAATCGCGCTCTGAGTAGTCTCGTTTCCAACAAAGTTCTCGGGGATCTCAGTCGCGAACAGCTTGCTCAAGAACTCCGGAGTCACCGGTTCGGGCGAGAAAATCTTCCATAGGTTCTCGTAATCTCCGGTCTGGGGGTTCATAGCTTGTCTCAAGATGTTGATAGAATAGAAGCCGGCTTTGCCGACTCCCTCCGGGCCAGCCTTGGGCTCATCTGAAGGGTGCAGAGTTGTCAAAACCATAGTCGGGGCTTCGTCGTTCTCCTCAAGGCCAAAGTACGACGGCGCTAGCTTCAGGGGGGTGGCAAGTAGAGTGACGTGAAGCTTCATGTAGGGGATCTCCTCTACCGGTTGCAAGAATAGGTCCTGTGATACGCTTATGTTGGCAAACTGGAAGGGAGTAGCCATGATAACATCATCGTAAATGGTGTTCTCGTCCACGATATCTGAACCGGAAGTCTGAGTCTTGAGCTTGTACTTGTCGTCTCCAGCAGACTCAATCTCTACGATGCTGGTGTTGTGTACCACCGATGCCTTGGACTCCTCAACCATGCGACCAAAGATACGCCAGTTGCCACCACGCGCCTGGAATGCACCCTCGGGAATCATAGAAACCTACAGGATAGTCAGTCGATCAGATGTTCAAAGGTGCGGTGTGGTGCTATAGCACTTCTAGTACATACCATAGAATCAAGGCCATGGATCTGAGCCAAATTCGATGCGTAGTTCACGCGGGTACTAGCCTGGATGAGCTCGTTCGAGAAGCGCTCATTGATCTAGCATCGATATCATGTTAGTAGTGCTTTCACTAGTATAGTACATCAAAGTATAGAAATAGTAAGCTTACGCCGCTCTGCTTGAGAAACGTTTCGGCCGAGACGCCAGTCAGCTTAGACAAGCCCAGCTCCTGGGTGACCTGTGTGAGCGACTCGAACGGGAAGAAGGGCTCCGAGTACAGCTTCAGGAAGGTCGACATGGTACGCTTGACGAGGTGCTTGGTTTTCAGCGGAGCCAGACCATAACGCCAGAACATCTTGACGTAGTCGTACCATTTAGGGTCGAACTCCGTTTCCCTGACAAGGAACTCCTCGCCGTTCCAGATCCCAATGACATCCTCGTCTTCACCGAACTCGGGTCTTCTGAACGCGATGCCAAGATCCGACATAGCCTGGTACAAGATCTTATTTTCCTGTACAAATATGGTCGCACCCAGTTCGACCGGAATGAGCCAGTGATCCCATGCGTTAACGGTTACTGCACGGCCACCGATACGATTCGTCTTCTCGAAAATGGTAATGTTCAGGGGAACGCCGGCTTCTTCAGCGAAGATTTTAGCATGGTACGCCGCGGAAGCTCCAGCAGCTCCGGCACCTAAAAGCAATCACTGGTTAGTATGCCGAGATATCGAAAAGTTCACGATGATAGATGAAAAGGATACAATATAAATATTCAAATAGGGCTAGATATTGAGAAACTTACCGATAATCGCCACATTTTTAGCCTTGGGCGTTTCGATTACATCTGTTGCAGTAGCATGAGCGATCAACGCCAGAATCAGCGAGGCGCTATACTGCGACTTCATGGTTATGGGCAGATGGATAATTTAATATGTTCTGCGTAACTAAGAATGCGATGGCGCGTTAATTTCAGCCAGTTTGTGGTGAAAAGTTCCAGCTCAGAAAAACAAAGATAAAGGAAATCAGATAAGTATACTTCTAATATCAAAGAAAGGTTTCGACACTGAGACCAACGAAATGATCAAATACTAGCCATCGATTGCCGGCTTATCTAATACTTCTTTGATATTTCTTCGATAATTAGGCTTCGTATAACAAGATGGTTGATGCCATTTCTGGATCGGAAGGCACGAGCCTCAAGGTTGCCTCATTGCTGTATATCCGGAGTGTCCGCTTATGTAAGGCGATATCGATATCCTATTAACGTTCAATACTGTGCTGTAAATATCTGCAGTGCACCCAATAATTCGCGGCTTGGCAGATCAATCTCACCGCCAAGTATGGCCTGATGCAGTGTACGTATGTACCTGAGAAACAAAATTGCACGGAGCTTCCAGCCTAAAATATACATGTATTATGGTACATATCTCATGATTTTTTTTCCCGCATGGCATTTATGGAGTAGAAAAAAGGCTGAATGGATCTTCAAACTTTTGGGGCTATGTCAAAGAGTAAACAGGATCTCTGACCGCGTAGATATATGCAACAGCAACCTTGGGAAAAAAAGATAGCTATCATATCAATAGTAGATCGACTTGGTGTCATTGGCATGCTTCGCAGTAAAGATCAAAATAAAGAATATGTCTACCCGTACCATTCCTTGATACAATCTAGATCTTGAAGTCTAATATCCAGGTAGTTAGTTCTGGAAGCTACGTAATTATAGATATCAAGCCATTAACTGCATTTTCTAAAAATAAGGAACGGATTACACATATATTAAGACTAGCCAAAATATGCATTAGGGTCCACGACATGCACAAATGCCTCATCTTTCTTTGAGTACTATCTTTGTCCCACACTCATAAACACCCTAGCTTTTTGATCGTCTTCATCTTTAGCCATCGATCTAGACCCTTTGATGGTTCCAGAAAATCGGCGTTGGTCCCTATCGTAAATATTCAGCTAGTAAGAACTAACCTAGCGAAAATATGCCAAGATGAAAAGGATAACAATATCTGTCGCTTGCTCCTGATTCTACGATCGCTACGCATGGCGGGTCCATTGTCCTTTCGGTCTATGCACATAGACTAGCTCAAGTAGGCCTATCGTCTAAAAGAGCAGAAAAATCTAGGCCTCGCTCTCTTTATATATATCTTATCCCAACTCTGAACGCATTCTTCTTTAGTAGCTTGATTGCCGAGAGCTGTTAAAAAACATGGAAACATCACCAAAGTTCTGAACAATCAATCCAATAGAAGCATTCTTACTCCGTATCTACTTACCCCCCCCCCCCCCNNCCCCCCCCAAACAGAACAGAGAACAACAAAAAGAACTTCTTTGTTGTGTATGAAACCCCCAAAAATAGGAGAGGAAGGAAGCCTTATTACCAAGAAGACAAACCCAGCAAGGCGTTAAGACAATGCCCATCTTAGAGCACTGGCGCGTCGTTCAAGCCCTCTTCTTCAGCCTGTTAAAAGATTCATGATACAAGCAATTAACAAGCCAAAGCAAAGAGAACAGGAAAAGCAAACAATGTTGCAGCTCTCCAAACACTGATATGTAGCTTTTGCGCGTATCTCGTAACGGTAAACCATGGCCAAAGTCTTGTAATCTATGTACTAACTGTAACTAGTAAACCAAATGGATCTCATAGCCATGTAATAAAATAG
The DNA here is from genome assembly GCA_001513805.1 of Davidsoniella virescens. Taxonomy (NCBI): domain Eukaryota; kingdom Fungi; phylum Ascomycota; class Sordariomycetes; order Microascales; family Ceratocystidaceae; genus Davidsoniella; species Davidsoniella virescens. The sequence goes on along the minus strand of LJZU01000201.1, from coordinate 40,782 downwards.
CTTTGAAAGCCTACTTACTACATAGCTTCAAATACAACAATTGCTGCTTACGCGTATTACTGGCAGTACGTATACCAAATTAGTTATATAGCGGACCGTCAACGGTTAGCTTTGAGGTTATCCTTATCACTACATCTAGCCTTATATGGGTTTATTAGCAAGAACATAGCTTGATACACATTTGTTTACGGTGACAAAATACACTTGTATTTGTGAGAAATAATTATCGAGTAACCCTACAAAATACGAGCCAGGTAACTTGAATCTTTTTCCAATCACTAAACCAAGTAAACAACCGCATTTGTAGATAAAATCTCAGATATATGAACTAGCCATTTGACAGTAACGGTAAGTATACACCGCATACGAAGTCGGGACTATTTAGTAGTGACTGGCGTGACTGACTTGACTAGAATATATTGGTATCATACTATGAGACTTGTCGACTACAAACTGAGATTGATTTCAGACCAAGAGTACGTCGCTTGCTATACGATGGAGCCATAAAAGACAGTCTATGACTAGTCTTTTTCGAAACTGCCATCAAGACTCTAAAGTTGGTATATTCGACAGTTCAGCATTATGTCTAGGAGTTCACGGGCCACATGATAAGATGCGCAAACCGTAAAAAAAAAAATGCCGCTGACAAGTGGTTGGTGGTATATCGGTATATCCACATACTTGTACTTGTACATATATGTATGTATCTGTGCCCTTAATATTTATAGAAGTATTGACGCTTGGGAAAAAGAAGCACAGACGAATCTGAGGCCCCATAAATCGAAAAAAAAATCTAAGTAAATAGATAGTAACTCACTTGGGGCATTTATTCTATTACGTACTGTAAGCAAGGAATGGCTTGAAATATCATTAATCAAAATTGACTAGAAGGCATCTGTGATATACAACAGCTTTGATGAAATATAAATGCATATCTAATCTATTATTCATGAAGTGTAATTTCTGATAGTTATGTATGTACTATGTAGGCTCCCAATAAACAACCAATGGGTAGGTAATTTGATTAAGAATGGGAGCAGGTTCCGAAATGGTGTATCAACGGCACTTCGTGATTCTTGATTTCAAAGCTTCTTGTCTTGCAGCTCGGATACTTGGTTCTCTAGATTTAACAGGCATGCTGAGTTTGTTTATATTGTATTGGTATTCATGTCAGCAGAAGCCAAGCAAAGAGTTGCCGTATCACTAGCAACTAACAGACACCTTTTTTTTCTCTTTCTTTTTTCTATGTTCTAGATCTAATCTTGCTTGCATAGATTTATTTGGTCGTCATCTCGTTCTTGGATTTTTGGTTCAGCATGGCTTTTCTCTGGAGTTCCATATCGATGAACTTCCTGCTTCTAGACTTTCTAGGCTCCTATTAGGCGAGGCGCAGTCATGCAGGGTCCTCCGCGGCAATCCTTGTTGGTATGATTAAGTTGTTGGTAGTAGGGTAAGCAAGGAAATCAAAGAAGACAAAGACAGATCAAGAGAGAAATCTTCCCGTGTTGTCGTTTGTGGAAAGAATGGGGCTGACTTCAAGAAGGAGGAATATAAATCGTAGAACAAGAGAACTCGTCCACACTAAAAGAGAGAGAGAGAGAGAGAGAGAGAGAGAGAGAGAAATAGAGAGAGAGAGAGAAATAGAGAGAGAAATAGTCATTACTGATAGTTATATCGCACATGGATCGAGTCGAGAGGCAAAAGACAACATGCTCAAGGCACATGGCGAGCGATGCGTTATTTAGTGTGTGTTTGCTAACCGGCCGAGAACAACTTTACTCCTACTGCTGCTGAAGATGAAGAGGGCAAACATGGGGAGTTTGTTAAGCAAGAGGATCATTCTGAAGCACGAAAAGAAGCAAGCGACGTTATATTGGAGTTCTCTCACATGGCTAAACGAGTAATAATGACCCAAAGTCATCGAGAGAATAAACAGGTGGTTATCGATAGTTTGAACACGAAGGCTTGAATAGATTATGGAGAAGAGGGGATATAAGGACCCTTTGATCATCTTGATCTCAGTAAAGAAAGAAAAGCACTGGATGGCTATCTTGTATGTTCAAGTCAGGGTTTTGTCTTCAAACAGTGGTGCGAACATGGGACGAATTAGGCGAATCGACGAAAGCCATAGAGCCTGGCCATTTCTGTGAATTCTGTGGCTAAAAAGACTACGATGGACAACCATGTAAAACAAAGTATTCAAGACGAAACTTTAAAGAGTCTTGAAAATACAGAGTACGTTACTGCATAATTCTGGGGTCGAACTCTAGTGACAAAATAGACTAGTGACTACCCCGCACCAGAAAGGTATTCATTACTAGGCCGGAACGGGTTTTTAGGGTAGAGTCTCACAACGTTGATATGAGGAATATCCATATCCACATATATAACTACGTGGGGACTGAGTGAGCTCTTGTGATAGAAGATACAATAACAGAGATCACAAGCTGTTAAGTTTGGCTGCTAAATATGTATCATATTTGTTGACACCCAGGAAGAAAAAGCTTGGACAGAGGGCATGGGATATCATCTGAACCGACCACTTGTCAGCATCGCAACTGATTTGTTAGCATCGAAGGTATTGATGGATCGATACTGGGTCTGTATGTATTGGGCCAAGGAAAGAAGATAAAATTCCATAAAAGTCTATAACTATTAGTAGCTCAAATGTGGAGAGATGCCAATGCTTCGAGATATGTATTTCGTATAGTTAGATATGAAGTTCGTATCTGCCGTCAGCAGCACACCATCATGGAGGAAAGACCGAATAATTTGATATATGCAAGCTGTACTTATAACTTCGTAAATAAAGTACGATGATTAACGTAACATGACTTGTTGTCGTCACATAAACGGCCCGTACTTTTATGAAAGGCCCCTGGCTAAGTGTAGGTTAATAGGGTTATGCCGATAGCTGCAAGACTGAACTAACGAGATCCAAAAGAGATACACTGACTTTAATAGTATGTTTCAGGGGAGATGGAGGCTATAATAGTATTCATGAACAATATATCTTCCCAACACTTTGTTTCTTTTCTTTCATCCTTTCGAATCGAATCGGGAGGTATAGCGGTGAAATCAACAGCGAACATCAACTCGAATGCATATGGATAGTACATATGGTGGAATATGTTCGACTTTTTTCAAGGAAGCGCTTGGTGGGCTATCTATCGTATTTAGCGCCTGTGCCGTATTTACCAAGTATGTAGTAACAAGACTAACTAACGGCTAGTTGTATTCGACAAGGAGGGGCTGTTTAGAACTTGTTGATCTAGACGCCCGTTTGGTCGGATTCATGTACAACGACTGGCATGACCTATTCTTTGTATCTTGTACAGATATATGTAGGCTTGCCGTTGGAGGGGCATTGGAAAGTATTGCATGTACCTGTGTGGAACTATACATATGTATAAGAGTGAGCAACGAACGAGAAAGGAACTGTGATAGCTAGCAGCTTAGAGCCCCAAGTTGTTTTCTGTCTCTGACACTTGAGTGTCAGGCTGGCGATGATAGCGCCTCGAGTCATATTCGTAGGACGTATAACGGGCGTGGAGGGTGGCAGAAGGATGTGAAAGGGCCTGTTATGTCGTGTTTCATCTGGTGACCCACCCCCTCTTGAAATCACGACTTGCACTAGCTTGGTTTGTCCATTGATTGCGGCACCTGGTATTTTGCAGTTGTAGTAGTGGACACAAAGTTGTTGCTTTCGTGCCTCGCTCGTCTTACTGGAGAGTGACATGTGCTGTTTACATGTATAGAGCTTGTTTTTCTGATTTAATGGATGGATATTTGGCTACTATTTCCGGGCTTCGATGTCACGAGACTGGAATTGGCAAAGCAGTTTTGGGATCTGCTTCGTGACTTTTTTGACTTGGAAGTATCAATTTTAAGCGGCATCGAGCGGGTTGATCTTTCCCGGGATTTTTCAAGCGACGAGGAACGTATTGATCTTTTAGCGCCGTTCTTTCCTCTTTTTTGGAATGCAAAAAGAACGGCTAGTGAAGGTCACCAACTTGACTTCTACTAAAAATGATGTGGTTGTAATATCGAATGTTGTTATGTAGTGAATTTTGCTATCTGGATCTACCTAAAAAGTTGCCACAATACAGTATAACTACTGTAAAGACACTGGGCTCATTAACTTTATTAATGCACTCACACACCAAAAAATTGGGGTTTTTCTTCTCTGTCTCTTTTTTGCCTCTCATTGTCACAAAAAGGCACCAAAAGCTTAACAAAAGGGAGCATTCATCATGGGAATAGATAATTGTATCTTAATGCTAAGTTTAGTTATTGTAAACTAAAGAAAGCTTTAGTTTGAAACTAGACTCGATTCCAAGGCTAGAAAGGGGCCAGAAGCATCCCCCGCGGCGAAAAATAGAAAGACAATAACAATAGGCCTTGTATTAGTAGCTATACACAATATCCATTTCATATCCAATTTTTGTACATTGCATGAACGCAGAACTGGACTGTTTTCTCTCTTGGCTTCGATTGATTCATGAGGGAGCACTTTGTTGTCCCCAAAAGCTAAGCTTGGGGCTGCCCGGCCATTGACCCCTCCCCCCCAAATCATCGACATGCCAATCAATCCGTTAATGAAACTAAGAGGGAGCATCTTTGTCTGGGATAGTTCGACGACTATCTAGTGTGATTTTGTGTGCTTGGGTGTCAGGGCCTGCCTTGTCGGTAAGCCTAGTCAATAGCCAATTTGGTCATCGAGCCAAAGCAGAGCATGGAAGATCTTGCCACACAGGAGCTTGATAGACCGACCGGAGTAGCATAATGTGTCTATCTAATGTATATCTGTATGTACATACTAGTTGTGTTGGATGGACAGGCTTACTGAGATTTGAAGGTAAATAATCAGGACTGTGATCGATAAAGGCAGATCGATAATGGCCGGGCTAGCGGAGGGAAGATGTCGAGAGTCAGTCAAGTGTAGGGAGCAAAGGGCATGGAAGCCTGTTGATCAGCCTTTCTTTTCGTTCTGGCCTCGAGTGCATCGACAATCAAGTGCCTGGTTGCCAATATACTTTAGCAACAACCGAAAAGGCAATAGGAACGATTGGGTGTTTCTTTTCTGTATTGCCGTTAGTGTTGGATAATGTTCCAGAGTGTTGTACCAGCGGCAGATTGTCTGTCTGTCCGGTCATATGTATGTAGATATATTAATACAGTTGACCCAAGAAACCAATCAGAGGAACAGTCAGGAAAGAAAACTATTGAGGTGCTAGTGATACTGATACATACTACAAGTGATACTGCAGGTGATACGGCCAATGTTACTAACTTATGCCAATCTATGTACACATATATGTATGGACAGATATGCAAGTAGTTGTAGTACTGCTTCCAACATAACAGTAGCCATCCGCTAAGTCCTCCTTCATCATCCATGAAGTGTCTCTGATACGTGCCCAAAGCACCCAAGTAAGCAGGAGGGCCGTCTTCGTACATTGTATATACATATTACATTACAGTCATATGTATATGCATTTGACTGCTACTGATAGTAAACAAACAACATGCAAAAAGCGATCGGTTGGCTCGGCCTGAGGCGGTTTGCAAGTTTGTAAGTTTGTAGCCGCATCTGCAAAGAGCCATGCTCGCATATTTGCCAAATGGAAACGGCATTTCAGCTCTGGCAGCTCTGTATATAGGCGATGCTGTTGTTCTTTGCTGGGCACGACAGCGCCATCATCATCAACATATTCATGTATACATAGTAATAATTGATAGTCATGGGCAATAGTAACCTGCTACGCCGTAGATAATGCCGTTTATTGGACGCCTGAATTGAAGGCCCTGGAACTATCCTTTGTTGTTTTCTGCCCGGCTTGATAGAAGGATAAAGCTAAGATACTGACAACAATATGCGTAATTATTCCAAGGGCTCATTGAACTGAATTATCAGTAATATATATATATAAATAATTTTTTTTTTAGTGCTGTGCTGCGGCCTTCCTTCTAGATAAAATTTCCCTGTTGCTCTTAATTCTGTTAAGATAATTGCCATGTTTGGTGGTGTTCTTGCACAGGGGTATAGGGGCGTGATGTCTGGGAAGCAGCATAGGCGTTTGTATAGCAATTAATATCGTGGGTCATATTTAAAGCTCTATACCAATCAGGTGCTAAGATCACCGCTGTGGATACGCTTCTATCCACGATTATTGGCTATAGTGGTAGCGTGTGGACCTCCCCTGAGGAAGAGATTTAGGGTGTTAGTCAGGGGAAACCAGCCAATAAGAAGGCGGTACGGCTGTATGCTATTGGAACTACGGTGGGCGTGTCTATTAGCCGCAGAAGGACCAATTTCGCTTTCTGGTCCTTTTCGTATCAACATCTACAACCCCAGTTCTGCAGGTCCGGCCTAGTGTGAGCCCACGATACAGCGAAGCAGTAAAAAAGAGAAAGAAAAAAAGAGCCTTAGCTTGCCTGAAGTCGAGTCTACACAGCACTCGATCTGTAAAATGATATGGCTTGATCATATCTGCTGTACTGTATGTAATTGTAGGTATTGTTGGAATTTTAGAGGCGACTACTGCGGTCCTACTGCTGCGCCGTTCGTTGAGTAGTTGCTACGGAAGTGTCTGCGTACGTGCGTGCCTTCCTCCCCTTCTCAGTCCGTTTGCTGGCTCCCTGTCATCCCTCAAGTCAACTTACCTGGCTGGCTGGTGGCCCTGGCCTTCCCTTTCTGGGCGCTCCAATAGCCAGCAATAGCACCGATAACCAGTGCTTCTTGTGCTATTTGGGTTATTGTGCTGCTATTATAGTTGCAGCAAGTCTCGAAGCAGGTACCCAGAGCACCTTCTAGCGCCAGCAATAACCATCTCTGGCCACCCACTTTTGTTCTTTTGTTGCTCCTTCCCTCTGCCACAGCGTTCGTTTCTTCTCTTCTTTTTTTGTCCTCTCTCTCTTCCTCTTCTTTTTCTTTCTTCCCTTCCCTTTCCCTTTCCCTTCGTCTTCAATCTTTGTTTTTTTCTTCCTTTCTTCAATTTTTTTTCTTCTTCCTTTCCTTCGACCGACTCTCGCTTTTTTTTCTTTTCTCATCACCTCCGTATCTTTTAGTGTCGTGCCTTTTCTTTTTGATCACCATCTTCATCATTGTTGATGCCTTGCTACTGACCAAATCGATCTATCATTCCCGTTGCCGTCAACGTTGCCTTGGTTGATTCGTTTTTCAATCTCGCTCTCTATCGCTTTAGATATACCTCCCCTTTGTTATCTACGACTCGGGGATCACGACGAATTAGCATCTTCTGCTTGAGCATCACTCTATTTGACTTGATTGCATCGACCACTTGGCCATCTACCGTGTTACGTCTCCCTTTTTTTTCCTTCTCGACTCCAAAAGGGGAACGGCAGGATCTCCACCTCTGAACGCTCGCTTGCTTTCTCTTTTACTTTGTCCTCGTGATATTCGACAACCTGTATCTGACTAGATAGATACATTCGCCTTGACGACGACTAAATAGTCAACAAAAAAACGCCAACATGAGACTATCAACTGTATATCTCGCCGCCGTAGCCACCCTGGCCGAGCTCGCTACCGCCGCGGATTCAACAACCACCTCGCAAGGCGCTGCTACCCAGACGACTTCTGGTTACCAGGCCCCTTCCGAAACTGCCGTGGCCGGCTCGCAGACCATCGCCGGATGTTTCTCAGAGCAAGGTTCCCTATTCGATCCCAATAGCAACGGCACCGCCAACTACACCACTACCGATGTCTCCAGTGGCTACTGCGGTGTTTCGCTGTGCGTGAAACTGGGCTACAATGTCTTCGCTTCCAAGGGTACCAAGTGCTACTGCGGCAACACTTATCCTCCCGAGGACAGCGTCGTTGTCGACTCACGATGCAACTACCCTTGCCCTGCTTACCCTTCAGAAGCTTGCGGTGGTCTATCAAACGGTGGTGCTTGGTCCGTTTTCAACAGTGGAATCGAAGTAGATGTTGCCTATGATGAACCTTCATCGTCATCTTCAGCTTCCACTGCTACCGCTACTGGCGCGTCTTCTTCTTCCACATCTGGTAAGCTCAGCGTTAAGCTAACAAAAACTATCTGATAAAGACAGCATACTAATATTATATATAGACTCATCGTCGTCTGCCTCTTCATCTTCAGCTTCAAGTGGCAAGAGCTCTGGTGGTAGCAACGCTGGCGCCATTGCCGGTGGTGTTGTAGGTGGTGTCTTTGGTGTAGCTGCCATTGCAGCCGGTATCTTCCTGATGATGCGTCAAAGAAGAAACCGTGAGATAGAGGAGGAACACCGCCGTAATGCTGCTGTGAACGCCTTCATCAACGGAAAGTCGTCTCCTGGCGGCAGCATGTCGATCTCGGATTCTAGACTCGACCCAGTCATGGCCCAGCGCCGTATGTCTGACGGCAGCATTGCTGACAACGAGGATTACTCTCGGAGGATCCTGCGGGTAAGTTTCATCTCTAACTACCTCGATTATAGTAGCTATATATAACTAACAATTTGAAATCGATAGGTTACCAACGCGTAATGACGAGATTTTCTTCTCCTTTGCTACGATTCTCGTCGGTCACTCGGCGCAAATAAATACCTCTTTTACCAGATCTTTTTTTCTGTAACTCTTCCGATTTTCTGGATTCCCGGCAGCATTTTAGGCGTTTCTTTATCCTATCTCTCCATACCTCTCTATCTCTTACTACTACTACTACTACTTCTTACTACATTGCTCCTTTCGCTGCTATCAATCGCATTTGATTGATTGTCGTTGTGTTCTTTTTTGTTTACGGATATCTAACTCTTCTAACCGAAGAGGCTCTTTTTCTTTATTTACAAGGCGGCGTTATATCATTCCCCCCCCCCCCCCCCCCTTTTGATTCCTTATTTCCTTTCTAGTCTATCACTTTTTTTTTCACTCTATTACTTCCCTTTTCTTTTTGGCCTACCTTTTGCTCCTCACTATCGTGTGTTTCCATTCTGGCTACTCATGATACAACGGCCTACCACAGGTTCATGAAATTGGCTCTTGATATATGTCAGTCATTTATTACACACAGAAATCCCAGATCAATCTACATCAACTTTATTGTTGTAACTTCAAAAAGAATGTCTTTTGTACGAATTAATATATATTGCTCGAACCTGAAAGTACCTTCAAAAAACACTGTGTATCCGCGAAATCTTTTTATTTCATGTGGTGAATCCAAATACCGGTCTGTCTCTTCTTTGTCATCATTTTTTTTGTTTTTGTATTCTGTATATTCTAAGTGCTTCTAAAAACAAAGTCCTGGAAATTTTATTACATAGCATAGTAGTCAAACTAATCCTCAGCGCTAGAATAAAAGGTAAGATACTATGTAGGTGTCTCTTCTCACTTTTTTGGAGGCTTTATTGTGTTTCATAAGAGTGTGAAGAACATGATAATACTCGAGCTAAGAACTAAATTTTCTAGCTTTGTCTTGGAATATACATATCATCTGTTTCGAAATTTTAACACTTGACCGGAGAAGTCATATCATACTTCGAATAAGGGTTCCAAGATTTAGGATATTTCGCTGTAATTAACACGCTTAATGTAGATCTAGTAATGATCACCAGTCTTATGTTGATCATACTTTAGTAAGTTGACGATAGGGAACATATGTAGTTGAATATCTGTATACAGTATTATATACGAGTGCTGTCATCGTAGGGCTATGGAACATGTTGATTCAACGCGCTGAATCACTATTTTGATATCTACCATCTCTTAACCTTAATATGATATTAAGTGACGTCTAATGTGGTATATGTGAGTTGGTAGGCTAACTTGACGGGGTCGAATGATTGAATTAGCGAAGAATCAATCACTGTAACTGTAAGTATGTACAAATGGGGAATAATCTGTATTCTGAATGGAAAATACAGGTTGTGATTCCTGCTTGGCGGTAGATCGTTATTAGCTGTGAGGCGCATATATACATGTACATTTGTAGTCTTACACTTATGTATCTGTACAGAAGTGTCTGTAATCTGCTTACAGTAAAGCCTATACATGTACAGTATAAAAGCTACGGTTATTGTGAGGGTCTAGCTGTAGTTCCTTGATAGGTACCTGCATACAGAACTGCCCACTTACAGGCGTGTCTGATGCACAATCCAGGAACCAAGCCATTAAACGACCCAATGAGGGACCATGCGAGGTCGTTTTTTTTGGTGAAGTATTAGGTACTAGTCCTTGTCAAAAACTGAATCTATGATACAGATATGTATCTATCACTTGACTAGTTTGGATCCTTATAAGATTATAGAAACAGGTCTCCTTTCCAAGGCGTGAAATACAGATACAGATATATATGTATATATCATATTATTTCGAACTTTCAAAAGGAAGGAAGGCTGATAGGAATAAAGCGTTACTTCATTTTAGCATAAAAGGCCGAGAATACAATTTCTCAATCACAAACCATCTTTTAGAGACATTCACACGTACGTACAAAAGTGGGAGTCATTGATACCTCGAGTTGGGGCATGACATATCCATGAAATATACGTGGGTGTGGTCGACCAATCGGTTGAAAAGACAATATCGATCATTATATCTGGCGCATCCTCCCCTTTGAACAAGAACTCAAGGCAGACAGAAGGCTTTGCGATGGGGAAAGTCGGCCTTACTGTAATTATAGGTGATTATTCTAATAATTCTACGTCATAGAAACGACTGCCTGCATTCCTACTAGCGGTTGTTGTCATAGTAATGTCTTTCATATCTTTACTAGATATACAGATACAGATGACCCCATTTTGGCCTAACCAAGAAGTTGTTTCAAAGAAGGGCAAGTATCTGGCTCAATACGGGAATTGCGACTCTTCAACACTGATAATGATAACTAGCATCTCTTTGTTAGTTTGTTTACCCTGAAGAATGCGTCTTAGTGGGATCTAGCCCCGAGTTAGAAATCCAGCCGACAGCTACTCACAGCTGACTGCCAGCTGTCAGTCTAGCTGGCTGCCGTTTTCTGCCGACTGGCTTGTTTCGCAAGGCTGCTGTACAACCAAGCTCGCGCTTAATTATTTTCCAAAGCCTCGCGACGGCCACACCAAAACGCGCACCGCCAGGGTTTTTGGACGACAACACTTCAAAATAAAAGTAAAAGCTTGATCCAGTGTGGCAAAACACTCATATCTACTGCAGATTATTCATCTGACTGCATTTATCTACACATAATCTGCCCCATTGAGCCTCAAATTTCGAACAATTGCCTGCGATTCACCGGCTGCGAACAGGCAGCAAAGTAGTCGCTGATTGAACAGACAAGACAAAGAAAATTAGAGGGAATCTTGACATATACCAGGAATAATGGTGTTGAGTGCTCCTCGCATTCGCCGTACGGCACAGAATACGCAGTTCTCGTAAGCTAAACTAAAAACAAATTATATCTCTGTGGAAACTGCCTCTAACTGATATCTATGTAGGTACGAACTGTCTCGCCGAGTCTACGATGTGAAAACCTACCCGATTCTATCGCCACAAGGCGCAACAATTCTGCTATACGGACACGAGAATGGCGTGACTGTCATGTGGCGCGGTGGTCGTAGGCTGAAGGAGCAGAAGAAGGAGATCAAAAGAGAATCCAGCCCAGTAAATACTAATGGTGAAGACGCTGTGATGGTTCTCGACTCTGATTCCGACGACAACTCCGAGCCGGCTAGCAAGAAACCAGAGGCTACAAAGCCCTTTGTTGACGAGCCTGAATTTGAGGATGAGGCTCTAGAAGATCCATACCCCGAGATAATACAAACTCTGGACCTCTCTCTGGGTGCACCCGCAACACATATTGCTGTTCTGCCAATGACAGCTACACGATCGTCGGAAGAATGTTCGTTTACAGGCGTTGAGAAGCTAAAATCCTCCATGATTTTTGCTATCGGCTGTGGCACCAACGACCTTTATCTAGCCACTCTGCCACTCACACCGCCTTCACATGAGAGCAAAAGAAGACCAGAGCTCCGCAAGGGCCTCCTGAACGATATCGGTGGTGGTGGTCTTTGGGGAGAAACATTGACGTTACTGTCAGGTCAGTTACAACCTAGCAGAGGAGTTGCCATGACTTTGGTCAAGCCGAAGCCTGGTGACAAGCCCTCAGCTAAGCCTTGGGTGGTTGTTTCCTCACATACACGCGAAGCGTCTGGTGCTTTGCGTCTGTGGACTATCGCTCTGGATGATTTGAAGACACCAGTTGGAAGAGCTCTTGAGCCTTTCCAAACCGAATATCTGCCCCATGGTCTATCTACGATCAGTTTCAACTCGACTTACTGCACACAGCTCTTGGCTGTTGCGCCTAATCACGGTGTTCGGATTTACGATTTCGCCATGCCACCGTTTCCATCCGACGAGCCAACGATCGGCCCCTTCCCATCACAAGGTTCTTGGCAACTATCTCTATTCCAGTCCTTCACTAAGGGATTCGCAGCGCGTAAGCCCATTGTGGATGCAGCATGGATCGTATATGGTCGAGCTGTTCTAGCTTTACTAGCGGATGGAACTTGGGGAATCTGGGATGTTGATGGTGTTAGTCCTAAGAGTTCATCCCTTCTGGGTAAGAACAGTTCTGGTATCATCGGCGGCGGTGTTACCAAGTTTAGCGTGTCTGGTCATATCGAGGGTACGAACCTACTACGTGTTGGCGCTAGTGACACAAAGTCTCCTCGCAATGGCGCTACCATCTCTCTGGCCTCATCGACACATGCCCCCGGCCGCATGTCGGGTATTGCTGGTGGCATCTCCGTCACTGCCATTCCCAGTCCTCTAGGTTCTGCCGCAGACGAAAGCATAGCGCTATGGATTAGTTCATGGGAACACATTTGCGTGATTCCCGGTATTCTTCGATTCTGGGACTCGCAGCTACGTCGTCAAAGTGGCGGCGGTGTCAACTTGTTTAGCGGTGCTCAACCAACGCGCATGTTCAAGATGCAGGAACTATCCGTCGGTCTCATGGGTGAAAAGTGCGTTGCTCTCTGTGCCATTGCCCAGACCCAAAAGGCCAAGAACGGCGAGCAGAACGGTTTACCCGTCGAACTTGCGGTTCTCGGTGAATCACGTCTTGTACTTGTACGTGAATCGGAAGACATGACGGCTACCAATAGCCTTGTTGTGCGCAAGCGCTTTGGTAAACGCAACTACTCAGCAGCGTTGGTTGTCGATCGACCTGATAAGTTGCATAGACTTACGTTCAATCTTAACCCCGGGAAATCCGGTACGATTCGGTCTGCCCGCGCACTTCCGGCTCCAGAGGCATCATCGGCTCTCTTGTCACCCTCTACGCCGGTTGGGGCTACCTCCAGCAGTAAGATAACTGGTGGTAGCAGCAGTGCGTTCCCCTTCATGGATACGCTGGCGGCGGCAGCTGATGTCGGCCAGGACGGACCAGACACGCGGGATATTGAGGTGGAAATGTTGGATATCATGGAGATTGATCGGGAGTTGGATCACATGGAAGACTTCCGAGGTGGATCACGCAAGCGCGTCATGTTTGATGGAGGATCTTAGAGTTTTCTAGAGAGCCTACTTTTTCTCTCTCTCTCTCTCTTATTTTTGTTTCTTTTTTCGGCGACTTGTCATGATATAAATAATACCCTTATTTCACCTTTTTGTCGGTTCCCCTCTCACTTTGACCTTTGACTGAAGAATCAGTGAATACTGGTCTCTTTACTTTTTTTATGATATGCACTTCCGCACGGCCCGGTGGAGCACAAGGCGAGATTCATCCTTGATCCAGCTCTGTATTCCGAGCGGTATATTGAAACAGTTCATATATGAGATGTGGGAGAGAAGGCAAATCTTAGAACACGGGTCGTCTTGTGCGGCTGAGATTAGTATGGATTTTCACTCTATTCCCTTCTCTTGTATAAACTTTAATATCAGCGTTTTCATGGTCAGGACGGGACTTTGTAGATACGTCTATGAAGACTGGTGAAACTTCTAGTTTCATCACGGGAAAGGGTGTTTTTTTTTTTTGCAGGAACTTAATATCATTGAGATATCTCCGAACTATGTTGTACATATTGAGGACGAGATATCTCTGTGCCACATCTGTTTTCTGAATTGGCCACGCTGATACATTTTTCTTATTTAGTAATGATTACGGACGTAGATTTTGAAAAACTATCATTGAACTTGAAATGTAATGACTAAGCCCTTAATTGACAAGCTTGAGGGGAAGAAAGATCAACCATAAAACTCACTAGATATAGACGAAATATCTATATAATAGTTCTATCACACATTCTTCTCATCACTCTACTAAGCCTGCTTGAAGGAATATCGGCTCATTATTCTCCAAAGCTTGAAACGGTACACAGATCTTAGTTATTAGCATGTACTAACACCAAAAATAGCACACTAGGGTTTTTAAATCAGAATGCCTTTGTTCAATCAAGTAGACCGCTTTTTCTTACTTCTACTTCTAACATAGTTTTAGTCCTGACTTTGGTGATGATGATAAATTTAATTTCCTCTATGCTTTCAATATCGACTTGCTCTGCTTCTTCAACACTTTTGACTATCAGTAGAGGCCTAATTTTAGTCTATCTTACGTTTCAGGTATTTTTAAACTCACATTTTCCTAGATACGAAGGTATCGTAATCGTATAATGTATACTAAGAGTTAGATTTACATATGTATGTAGTTCTGTCGCTCCTGTCCAATACAGACCCTATTATTAGGGTTAGTACGAACGCACAGTATTTATGCACTGTGTAATAGTAAACAAATACTGTGTGTTTGTGTTAACCCTAGTGTGCCAGTATGTAACCCTTTAGTTCACTTTACTAAGTAGAAGTGTCAACGGGGTGCTTACTGCTAAAATCATATCCTACACATTAGTTAGCTTTTAAAGGTGTGGAGTTAAGATCAATTAGAGACACCTCTAATAGCCAAAAGCTAATAGCTGCATTGGATTCTAACTAGAAAGGGAGTATATTTCTCCCTAACCATTAGTTATTGGCCTTTCAGGCATATGGAAGCCATCTACTAATGAGCAGGTAGCTAAGTGTCATGGTATTTATGCCATTATATCTATTTTACTGTTTTACTCTTTTTGGCTATTCATCTAGTGCTGGTACTTTTACATGTTTCTATTTCCTGTGGCAATATAAAGCTTTGATGCTCTGTTTGTTTTGTAGTAGAACCTGCCTAATCCCATGTATGTATATTTCCTCAAAAGTTTCTGCCTGTACCTTTTCCAGTTCTACGTTTAGTCAACTGATGTGAGGTATCTGACCCTAATCATGCTTATAGGAATTGTTGCCTAAAGTCTTGATGGACCGCAAGAATTGTCATACCAAAAAACAAACATATATACTATAAGTATTATCCTAGAAGGAATATTGACTGTACTGAGTTTTTCGTTAAAACATCGTTGTAGTGCAGTTTCTACCATTAATACTTTACTTACACTACCTTTGGTCTCTTGACAAGACTGGCTACTACACAACAATTCATTAGTACCCTATCCTTGATTCATCTCTTTCTATTGAGCTGGGAATCTCATGATGCCCAAATTGAAATTCTGCTGGAGATGCTCCGAATAGCTCCTAGAAATGTTCATCCTGCCTAGGACTTGGGTGGACATAGAGTCTGAGATCCTAGAAGACTTCAAAAACAAACCAGGAGGTGATCTTGTTTACGACAGCTTTTTCTAGCCCAGATGTGCCACCTGTGAGGTAATTGTTGCTAGTATTGGTACCAAGCAGACGTGTCAAGATACACATTCTGTGGTGCAAAATCAGATCCGGGAAAGATCACTGAGTTGCTTGATAAAGCTTCAAAGCAAGCAAAAAGTAACAAAATCAAGTGGCGTTCTGAGATCTTTGTGAGTGGGCATACCAAGTTCATGGTTAGCTTTACTGCGACATACCAAAAGTATGAAAATGGCTGGCTGGTGTGCTGTGTCGACATCGAAAAAAATCATCTCGGGTCTCTCTGTGACTTGAAATCTGTATGATTCGAGAATGGATGGAGGAATGTGAGCAAAGGGAACACGTTTTTGAGTTATATGAATCTGCAGATGAGTCGGTTACATTGGTGTATAGCATGAGGCACTAAAGTATGGATCTAGATACTTGTGATCTTCCCTTGGAATCTCGATGAATTGATGTCCAAAACATGTGCTTGTTCAAGCCTTTTTTGCGCCACCGACAGACTGGAAAGTAAAGATTTGACGCATCAGACAGACTCCGATTCAAGTTTATGAACTGAGTTATTGGAAAACTTGGCCAGTTAAAAATCTAGGAATCTGTTTCGACCTACGGACTTCTTGAACGCACTTTCAAGAGGTTGCGTCAAAGTCAGAACGAAAATGGAAGATTCCCTCTATATTCGGCACGCCGTCCAAGCATATGTTACAATGCTTAACTATCAATGCAAAGTATCTCAACCTTGAGAATAGTGAGACAGTTCTCTCATGGTATTGGCCATATTATGCTCGGAGCTCATATCCTAGTAATCTTCTTCTGGCTTGTGATACTACATTCATCTCAAATCTCCATCATGTCGACCAGGGAGGGGAAATTCAAACTTTGTTGACAGAATCTGATGGCAAAAGATTGGTTATGTCTTCCAATGACGACAATCTGATAGAAGAAGACAGAATCAGGACTTTGCTTCAAAGCAATGACACGATAGAGATGTTACGCAAAAAGTCCAAACCGATTCGAAGCGCTGTAGTGCCGCCATTTCACCTTTAACCTTTTGGCAGGCAAGAAACTTGCATGGACTCTCTTTCCTGAGTAGCTTTTTGACAAAGCTAGCCCGGAGTGGTCTCTTATTGTTGGGGAAGGAACAGGGATGGAAAATTCCTTTCGTTGCTGGCACAGTGGGCTATTTCTTTCCACATCGGTATGTTCTATGTTCGAAATGGTCATGGTGCTCCGCAAAGTCACCATGGCCTGTCTGGGCTGTTAGGATCCGTCCTACCGTGGACCTGTGCTGGTCTTTAAACCAGTCAACCTTGTAAACAGCCTTTGTTTAAAGCGGGCCCCAAGGTGTTCTCTTGTCTCACACTCTCCTATCCAAGATTTGAAACCAGCCTTGAGCTGTGTGTCTTTTCATCTGCGGGCGAAAGCAAGGGACATATGGCCACAGCCTGGGTGGTCGTGGTGGACAAGCTTAGTATTGCTTGTACACTCTTGTTTGGCTAACTTGTCAACTAGCTCGTTGCCTGTGACGATAGTGTGTCCTGGGACCTATCTGGTGCTACCGACTGCTAGTTCTACACGCTCTATGCCTCCTTTCCACTTATGGAGTAGGAGCTGGATAGTCTTGACAGCCTCTTGTTAGGTTCCATTCTTGCTATACCCATTGGAGATGCGTTTTGCAACACCAAAATTGTGCACGCACATATACACACTGCCTGAATCGGGAGGAGCATGCTCCATGGCTGCTTGAACTGCATTGGCTGCAGCGATAGCCTCTGCGTCAGCCACTATCCGTAGAGAGCCGCATGACTCCAGACCCTCACAGAGTTTGGTGCCGTCAGCCATTTGATATGATTTCATTTGAAACTATCACTTTATTCATATGTCTCCTTACTAAACTCGAGGGCCCTGAGGAAGAGGGCACCCTTGGGGACGGGATTTCACTTACATAAGTGCACCGGATACCCACACAGATAATATTGGCATGAAAAGGAAGCCCACGATCTCCTCTATTAGATTATATATATATATAACTATTCAAAGCCCGCTGAATCCGCCAGATTAGCTGTGAGTTCCGTTCATCAGCCCTCCAATATTACTATTTCCAAGAAGTTCCTGAAGCCTAGCTCGCTTAGCTCAGTTGGTTAGAGCGTCGTACTAATATTCTAACATTGAATATCAAGTAATGCGAAGGTCGCCAGTTCGACCCTGGTAGTGAGCAATCCTTTTACTTATGCCTCTGCTTAGTTCAAAGTGGGTTCACTGTTCGAAGTATCACATACTGTATACAACTATATGTGGGTGGCATGAGAAAGACTACTTGTTTTATTTTTTGCTTTAAATATTAATCATGATGGTATCTATGATATAGATCGTTATCTATTTCTTGACTTCTGTTTTGATATCAGCCTTTACTTGGTTCGCCTTCTCCTTGACTTGACCGGCGGTCTTCTTGGCCTGGTTGGCAACCTCGTCGGCCTTGTCTTCAACATCGAAGGCGGCTTGGGCGGCCTTCTTAGTCAAATCATTGCTAGCCTTGCCTACGCTGTTGACAGCATCTTTTGTCTTGGATTCTAGATTCGGAAGATGGAAAGAGTTAGCTGGTGTTCAGTGCTTCTTGATACGATGTAGAATAATTTTTTTGTAGTGGAACTTACGCGCAGCCTCGAGAGCACCATCTATCTTACTACCGACTTCCTTGAGGCTGTCCTTCACGGCATCAGTCGCGGTCTTGTTTAACCCAGGCGCCACTGAGAATGATCTATGAGTGACAATCGATGGCATCACATTTGAGGTGATGGACGACCGTGTCGTGGCGAAAAGAGCCTGGCGGGCAAATGTCCGGGTGACAAGGAATGAGGACATTTTTGTAGATTGTTGGGACGGTATAGATATAAGTAGAAACTATATATATATATGTATGTATGTGTATAAGGGAAATGGAAATATATTTAATGATTATGTGATGAGAGTAAAATGAAAAGCAAAGCTGCATGATTTCAAACGATTCGAGACAGGCATGGCCGCTCTTTTTATAAGTAAATGCTGCCGTGGTCACTGAGATTGGAATGTGGCGGCTGCTCTCAAGGTGGCGGATATGGTGATGTAATGCCAATTACGAGCCGTCTTTCTTCTGATGTAAGTCGGCTTCCTATGGCTAGGGGGAGGAGAAAGCTCCACAATACAGATCCGGCTAGCTTTAGATGAAGCTTCTTAAACTCTAGAGTCAAGTCAAATTCCAGAGAAAAAAAGAGCCATTTCTTTCTTCTGAAGGTGCTGCTTTTCACTATATTACTATTGAATATGGGGCTTGTCTCCCTTAGAACCCCTTGAATACTGGCTTCCGCTTTTCCGTAAAGGCCTGGAGCGCCTCATCACGATCGTCAGTCTTGACTACACGCTCATACATTCGATTCTCGACATCGGGGTTAGCCCATTGGACAGCTTGTAGCGCTGAGCGGATAGCCACCGGGCCGCCTTGGCAGATCTCTTCAGCTAGATGGATCGACTCGCTAAGCACTGCGACCCGCGACTTGTCGAGTACCTTCTCCTTCTCCTCTTCCTTGTCACTGGGGAGAACCTCAATCAAGCGATCCGCAATGCCCAGGAAATAAGCTTCGGCTGCACTGACTCGGCGGCCCGTGAGGATAAGGTCACGAGCACGAGATAGACCGATAAGAGCAGGGAGACGATAGGTACCGCCTGCACCAGGAATTATGCCAAGACGCGTCTCAGGCAGCCCAACGGAGGCAATCGATGAGAGGACACGGAAGTGTGTCGCTAGAGCTAGTTCGAGGCCGCCGCCAAGAGCAACGGACGAGATGGCCGATATAGTAGGAATAGGCAGTGTTGATAGTGATGAAAGTGTGGCACGTAGGAAATCTAAGAAGCGGTTGGTTCTTAATAGCGTAGCGATACAGTTAGAAGATAGTGGCAAAGCATAGGAGTAGAGCTCGTCATGAAAGCTAGCCACAAATGATGACATCAATCCTGCACTAGCTTTATTACACGTAATAACACGGGAAAGATGATAAGCAACCTACTCTTCTTGTGACATTGCGCGACGTTCTTTCAAGTCAGCACCTGCGCAGAAACACGACTCAACAGCACTAGCTTTATTACACGTAATAACACGGGAAAGATGGATAAGCAACCTACTCTTCTTGTGACATTGCGCGACGTTCTTTCAAGTCAGCACCTGCGCAGAAACACGACTCAACAGCACTAGCCAGTATGACTGCTCTAGTAGCTCCCTTTCTGTTGGGGCCTATAGAGCCGCCCATCAAGGGCTTTTGCGGCAGCTCCTCGCCTTCCGGACCGTACTGTGCGGCAACGGCGTCAATTTCTTGCCGCAGATCTGCTAGTAGCTGCACGGAAATAGCGTTTCTCGCTTCGGGTCGGTTGAGCTCGAGTACACGAATATGGCCCGAGTTGGGAGCTGGAAGGTCCGTCACGCGGATAAGAGACACAGCGGCAGCCGAGTATTGCCGTCTGACAGCATGGCGGGCCAGGAAGCTTCGGCCCTGAGACCAGAGAAGACATTGTGAGCGGAGAAACGACATGGCCAATTCGATACTTGGTCGTGATTCAAGAGAAGATAGCAGGTCTACAAGTGATGCTCAAGAGGAGGCATAATCGACAGTTTACAAGCTTTAAGCAACTTTCCTCCAAAAAATTATGCGGAGTCTGTAGTACTATGCAATTAAATCTGGGGTAGCTGCTTACATTTTTTTATATTTTTTATTCATTAATCTTACATATGCAAGCTTGATTTTGAGTCTAATTTGGGGTAACTTGAAATGGGGGCTCTGATTTCTCGGTCAGGTCGGTGAGGTAAGTACGTATGTAGCATAGATAGAACAAAACTGGGCCTATATATGTGCATCTAAGCCATATATAAATTTTATCCCCTTTCCTTAAGACGCATATAGCTTTATTCTCGTTTCAAGCATGTTTTCTCCTTCTCTTTCTTGAATATTGGTAAGTCCATCCAGATAACTACAAATGCTTGGCCATTTTCAAGCTTTGACAACTCATATTGACGCTCAGTTTTACATACTATATTTTTTAGCATGAAGCACAATCTTGCGCGTCTTGATTCTGACATGTCCACACCAATACGATTTATAGCAGCCACTAAAAAAATTACTTTTGCTAGTCTGCTTTTGCAGTGCCATGTGAAGCCTGGCGCCAGCAAGGTGCGAGAAGGCGTTATCGCTATCAACGACAATGCTATCGAGCTATGTGTGAGTGCCCAGGCACGAGAAGGAGAAGCTAACAAAGCTGTCATCAAGGTGCTCAGCAAGGTATCGCGGTCCTATCACTAATTGTCCACGTATCATTCACTCATGTCTGACCATCATCCAGGCGCTGGATACTCCAAAATCTGACATCCAGATTTCTCATGGGCACAAGTCTCGGGATAAGACGGTAATCGTAAATCGGGTCACCACCGACGAAACAGAGGCTGTAGAATGGGTCAAAGCCAGACTTTCCCTATCTCTAGATGCATGACGTTCTCGTATACAATGACAAACGCCGTTATAGTACTATGCAGCCATGCAGCAACCCTTACGATTATGAGTATGCCATCACACATTCAGAAAACGCACTGAAGAAGAACCAATTTCCGCGCGCGTCTAGCCGAAATCCCACTAAGCATAAATAACCTCAAGCCGGTTTAAGGACATCAGATGGGCGGATCTCCGTTGACCGACAAAATGGAGGAAAGAGGGAAGGTCACATACATACAAATATGCTTTTCCCCTTTCTGGATACTGTCGTATCGTAAAGTCCTGGGGGGGCATCATCGAACGATCACAGTTGTATGCAGCCTAGCTAGCTCTATTTTCACGTAAGCTTGACAGCCATCACTATATTTGTTTGTTGTTTGCTATCATTTCTAGAATTCAAGATAGAAGGCTGATTATTAGGGAAACTTGACTACCGTCGACCACAGGGTACTTTTGATTCACATGATAACTAAAAATGTTTAAGTTCATTAAGGTTGTCGCTTACGTATCTAACGGGACATCTTACTATATGAATGATTATCACTTGCTTTTCTATTAGGTCTTAGTGCTTCCGTTTCGTGAAAGTAAGCAAGAGATTACAATCCGATTGTAGTATCTCGATGATAGTACAAACTAGCCCCCAAAGTGCTATCATTGAACGCTGATAAAGCCAAGACTCGGGAAAGCTAGTAGACAGGCAAGAGTCTGCAGACAAAAAGGCAGTTCGTTCAAGATTGAAACTTTACCAGGCATTCTTGCCCAGCTTGGCAAACCTTGGCAGATCTCGTTCGAGAATTTAATCTATAGATATACTCTTCAACAAAAGTTCGCCAGGCCCCTAGAAGACTACACAAAAGGTATCTAGAACGCCAAAAGGACAATGGAGCGTCTTGGCGTTCTTAAAGAAACAGGTGGTGTTGACGAGAAAAACGCAGATTGATAAGCCAAGACTTTACCCTTGATTGATAGTTTGACAGCAAGACTTCGCCTTCTGCGTTTAGTCTCGTACGGCATGGCCTTGATACGCCGGTAGCAGCGTTACTAGCATATGTACTTGCAGGCTGCGCTTTATCTAGATAAGAGAGACCCAGTCTGTAGCTTTTAGTACGGCCGATAAAAATGCTTAGGGTAGTAAGACGCTTTGGTATCTTTGGGCAAGACGAGCCCACAACAGCAACTGACTCTAGGATGGTCATCCGCCACATTTATTTCATAGTAGGTACAAGCAGCTACCCGTCAATTAGTCAATCACTAGGCAGTCTAAGATGAGAGATAAAGCTCTATCCTAGGCTTTCTCATAAGCTCGAGCCAGACTTGGGGGCTCAGCTTAGTGGTGCTGATCTCTAATCTGGGTCACTTCAACAGCTCAAGCATTCCATTTCTCAAAGAGTAACGCCGTTTCATTCTCGAGATAGATTGACTGTTATGAACAACAAGAAATATGGCAGTGATACCAAGACTGATATCGACCCAATGGTTTTAACCGTTTTCTATCTCAGTAGTGGTTGTTTGTTAGTTTAATTCATGTAAGTTATAAATAGAAACTGCTCATTAACCCACAACATATTGTACTAGACTCATAGCCTTCTAAAATCTCCTTGTGTAAAGTTCTATCATTCTTTGCTATATATTTTCAAAGACAATAACTACGTATTAATTACTTATCAAAGGGGGAGAAACAAGTTTGAGAGAAACAGCGCAATAATATGTAAAATCTAGGTTCAGTATAAATTATGCTTGAATAGAAAAGTAGCAGGAAGATAATATTCTGTCTTAGGGTTAAAGATAGGAATCACAGAGTAATATCGTTAGATTCATGCTGGTAGGGTAGGGAGGCAAACATGGAAATAACGCTAACCTTCCCAATTAGGAAGCTGTGAAGGATAGCCAAGAAAAGCAATTTCTGCTACTTTAACAACAACCTCTCCACTCACGAAGTTCTGCAGAAGGTAGATGCCAGGTAGTAACCATACTGTTCTAAGAG
>LJZU01000201.1:0-17539 GCA_001513805.1 Davidsoniella virescens | reverse complement strand
CAGGGCTGTGTATCTTAGGATACCGAGGTGCTACATAGCTATTAGAGCTCTATTTCCACCTTAATAAAATTGAATGAAAAAAAGAAAAAAAAAAACAACAACAACAACAACAACAGCCTGGAGATACTGATTCTTACGGAGGAAAGAACCACAAGGCTACAAAAGTTGTGAAGCCTCCATTAAAACTTCTTGCCGAGGCCAGACTTGAGTACTGATTTTGACCTTTATGAACCCCCAATATTGCAAAAGCTATATTGTGAATACAATTACGGAGTTAATGAACTTCCAAGAAAAAAAAAAGACACGAAAAAACAGCAACCGAACAGACCCGCCGAGTTGTCGCATTTCCATGATCGAATCCTCATATCCTCATATCATACAGATGCAGAATTATGAGGAAGCCATTGAGGCCGTAGCTCTAGTGTCCCGCTGAGACAATGTGACGATACCCCATATGAACAGTTGACAAAGTTGTTTACTAATTGGAATCTAGATTTCAAGCCTTATCGTGCTAATCTGCGTCTTGGATTCTTTGCACTGCCTGCGTTTAATTAGCTTGACCTTGCGTTGCGTTAGCCGCTCGAGTATCACAGCTTCGGATATCTAGGTGCGAACCAGATTGGGTGGTCTAGTAAATAGGTAGAGAATCTGATTGTACTGATATCTCCTATTCTTGGCAAGACAAGTGGACGGGCCTCTGGATCAACAAAAAGCTCGACAGATTACTCTGCCATCAAGCCCAAGCCGGCACTTTATTTTTACAGCAGACCATGCCCGTTGTAGAATATGGCCCGCTACAGGCTTGTTGATAGACACGGCCCTTGCATCACTTACTAGCAGACAGATATGCACCCAGCTAGAACTGCTACCATGTCACCATCGATCTCCACAGAAGGACGCTAGAGTGCTCTAGATACCACCACGACAGGCCTGCATGGACCCGGCCACAGACCAGTACCTTTCCTGACTGTAGATGCACACTGAGCTCCTATGATGTTGGCGGCCTTGACCTGGATACGTCTCTAGCTCAGTGCTTGATTCTCATAAGAGTTATCGCCACTACATATTCAGAGGGCGCTGATTTCCTAATTGGGCAGGCCACGATGGTCTCGCGTTATTCTGAATTGGGCAGGCCATATCAGGCTTGGCGGGTTTCTTTGTCTTTGTATCAGTCGTGAGGGCTACTTAGCAAGTAGTACTACATCGGGGCAAGTGATAGAACCAACGTCTATTGAGGCTCCTGAACCCCGAGAATAAGTCCAACGATGCCCGAGGGTGAGCCAAGCGCCAATCCGCAACGTTGTCAAGCTATCTGCCCGTGACTTAGTCGGGTGAACAGGCCGGTTTCTAACCACATCTGAGGCGAGTATAAGAAAGACGACGATCTCCCTCTTCATCGTCATGTTTCTATCTCTTCTCTTCACCCTCATCGAGCCTTTCCTCCTTGACTGCCACCTCAGCACATCTTCACATTCATTCATTTTTCAACTATCTCTCTTTATCTCGACTCTTTTGTTAGATCTTCAGATTTACCCCAAGTTACCAACTTCAAGATGTTCGCCAAGACTATCGTTTCGATTGCCCTTATGGCTACTGCTGCCGTGGCTGACCGTGTTCCCGGCCGTGGCTGCGGTGCTCCTGCTCCCCACGCCGGCAACATTGCCGATGCCGCCTTCATGGCTGAGGTTGAGGCCGCCGCCAAGACTGCCGGTGTTGTTGCTGCTACCAACGTCACTGTTCCCGTCTATGTTCACGTTGTTGCCAGCTCTGAGTCCCTCGAGGACGGTTATCTGACCGTAAGTCACTAAATCCACTACTGCCATATTACATTCTATCTACAGATTCACTAACAACCTCTACAGAAGGAGCTTGTCCAGGGCCAGATCGACGTCCTGAACGTTGACTACAAGGATACCGGCTTCAAGTTCGACCTCAAGGATATCGACTACACCATCAACCGCAGCTGGTCCCGTGACCGCGCAGAGATGGCCATGAAGCGCAAGCTTCGCAAGGGTAACTACGGTTCCCTGAACCTGTACTTCCAGCCCTACGTCTCCGGCTACCTGGGTTACTGCTACTTCCCTGAGACCGATGCCTACGAGGGCTCGCAGACTCTCATTCGTGATGGTTGCACCATCGTCGCCGGCACTGTTCCCGGTGGCTGGGAGGAACCTTACACTCTGGGCCGCACTGCCACCCACGAGATCGGTCACTGGCTGGGTCTGTACCACACCTTCGAGGGTGGCTGCGAGGGCGACGGTGACTTCATCGATGACACCCCCGCTGAGGCTGAAGCCGCTTTCCAGTGCCCCGTCGGCCGCAACTCCTGCCCCGACCAGCCCGGTGTTGACCCCATTCACAACTTTATGGACTACACTGATGACGCCTGCATGGAGTCCTTCTCCGAAGGTCAGACCCTCCGCATGCAGACCTACTACAGCCAGTACCGCTCTTAAGCGGTGGTTTCCAGGTCTTCTAGAAGCTGGTGATCGCGCTGGCTGGCTTGCTCACTCACTTACCTCGCTCGCTCTCACTTGACCTGGTCTGATATGATACTCTCCTGCAGCGGGAGTCCCACTCTCTTTATGACAGCCAGAGTCGTTCCACTCCCTCTCTCTCCATCCTTTGACTTATACAAGCTGAAGAACTCAACCAACTTTGTTCTTTCTCTCCTTACAAACCTCTTCTGCTTCCCGAGACAGAGCTTCCCAGTCCAGTCGATCTTGATCTTCTTCTCCACCACCACATGTCGCCTCATTCCCATCTAATACTAATGTATCCCTGACGACAGGCTATAGCATGGTCAACCTCATTGTATATATCCGAGGCTTTTTATACTATACCTTCATGCATATCTCTCCAATATAATTACATAAAGTATATACTCTCTACTTCATAAATATATCACATAATCTCAATTGCTCTGCTCTCTCTATCTTCTGTAACCGCGTTGTCTAGTTTCATTGCTATATCCAACCCATCAATGCGTCGCCCCGTGAGTTATACGGTAATCCATGGAAATAACATTGGTCTCTGGAGCCACCAAGATCCAACAAGATCGATCCAACACAATGACGAGCATACTCTACACTAATAGTACTTAGATCCGCCTGCTTGAAAACGAACTGAACCGACCATTCCCACTCATTAGTCTGGCCTGACCTTCCAAGCCACTGAAACTCATACGCGACTATCTCGCCACACATGCCCATTTTAGACTTAAGATTGCTTCCATCATGACCAACGATTTCCATGGCAAATGAACTACCTTGGACATCCACGACAATATCAAAAAGATCGTATCCCACTAACAATGTGGGTTCGTGAAGCTCCATGTTCATATTGGCCTGGCAAGTGTTGCGGATCCAAGACATCAAATGGGCTTTACGAGTATCCTTTCCGAGCTCGACACCGGGAGATAGGAAGATTGGTGATTCGGCGACGGTCAAATCGTGCTGGATAGACTGGGTGATGCAGTCTGTATATACGAAGACAGAAGTGCCGTATATGTCACCTAGATCTGATGCGTATAGAGAGTCGGTGCAGAAGTTTGGCGTCGTAGTGGGTGATTCACAGCCAGAAGCAGTAGCTACGCCTTGAGTGAGAAGACCACTATAGACGGGGGAGAAATATATTGTTAACACCAGCCTATACTCTTCCTCTTGTCCAAGCCAGTGACCAGTGGAAGAAGAGAACACGGATTCACTTACCAGACTTCACGCTGGATAGGAAGAAATGACCAATATCCACACGTCCCATTACTGAGTTCGATAGACACAGTCGTTATATTGGCATAGCTAGCCTGCTCACTATTACTCCACGGGAGATGGAGGCCGTCTTGAAGGGATATGATCTTTTGCACCCCGATCTGCGTCTTCCAGCTATGCGGGCGTAACGAGAGTCTTATGTCCTCCGAAACCGTGCAGAGTCGCGGTCCAACGCAGTATGTTAACGGAATAGGGACTTCAGGCAGATAAGACCATGTGTTGGCTATCAGAGAGAAACGCAGAATATGTTGTTAGTTATCGAGGAATCAAAGACTAGGAACAGTGGTGTATATCCTGAGTGGACTCAACATACATGCTTCACAGAAAGAAGTGCACAAACTTTGATTTCCAAAACGAAGTGAAGAGTCGTTCCAGGTAGCGCAGTTGCCATCGCTGTCGGTCTGGTGGATGGCTGGACAATCTGGTGATGGTCTGTATTCACGATACAGCGCAGGCTGGACGCCATAGCAGCTGGAATCGGAGCTCGGTGTTACTATTGGAGAACCGGTCGAAGTTGACGCTGGTGAAAGCGGCGCTGATCCCAACGCCAACGCTTTCAATGTTGAGTTAAGCCAGTGGACCATCTTGGACCTAGTTTGATAGTAGTGGGTGGTTTATCAACGGTGTATTTGTATAGCTGACTATATGGTATCTAACACATATTTTAGCCGGGTGTCTAGCTTCTATTTATCACAGTCCATTGTCATCTCTAGAACTAAAAAATAATTTCGTCTTAATATATGTGATGCCCTAACTCATGGCTTCTTTTATCCGACGGTAACAGGATGCCGCAGCTTTTTTATCATAGCAAGCACGAAATGCACCAAACCGAGCCTTCCCGACAAGTTATAACCAGCAAACCACGGCTATATTTCTTCTCTACCCTTCAGGGACACAATAGGAAGCGAAATAGAGGCACTGGAGAATATATAGATACGCGAGCTACAAGGAAGGATGGAAACGTGTATATTTGTAGTCATACTTTGTACGGGCTTTGTTTCGTTCTTTTGCTTTAATCGATGCTGTGCTACAGCTAGAAAAGGAATCCATAGCTTCTCTACTTAGCAAACAAAAGGTATCTTAGTCCAACGCAACTTGAGGAGTCCGTTCATCTATGCTGTTTCTGCCTCAGACTAGTTTGTGCTGCTGCTGCCTCGCCTTCAATCAGCTCTACCAACAAGACATTGTCGTGGCAGATGGTCTCATGTACAACACCACAAGCATCGGTCGCTTAGACACGAATCTTATAAAGAAGATATGAGAGCTGCTGTGATTGATTGAGTTCTTCGTGCTAAGTCTTAGTACGACGATTTACATTATAACCCTAACTATATGACCACCATAACCCTTGTTTACAACATCCCTGTCTTGTTTTTCTATCGATAGGGCATACTCTCTTTCTTTATTAAGCTTCTATCGATTCGCGATTATCACTACAGATACAGACGATCGATTTTTATCGTTTCGTTACATTTTCGCGTCTTCGCATCGTCATAAGTAAAGTGCGCTACTTCTAGGTCGCTTTTATTCTTATACTGCTACTATATATCTATATCTATCTTAATTGCGATAGCCCGCACCAACCTTGTAGCATGGCCTCTGGCGCCTCAACATCTGCCTTTGCGGCCTTAAAGACCCAAACGTACTCGGTCACGGCACTGAATCGATGGTCGATCCTGAACAACACTCTGCCAGGTACTTTATTGTCAGCTATCTTGTGCCCTTCAGTAGTCTACAAACTATATATGGCCCACCTCAAACGCCCTATGGCTTGTTATTGTGCTAACAGAAACTTGTGCCATAGACCCAGCAACCATCCAAGCAATCCATATCTACGATTTCGACAATACTCGTCAGTCAGCCCAGATTCAGCTCAAGCAAATCCTAATCTTCGAACATCCTGCTAATCCTGATAGCGAACTCGCTGCCGCTGTATAGTCTTCCGAACGCCCCTACCTAACGTTCAGATATGGAACGGCCCAACTCTCGGCTATCTATCTAGTAACGAAGTACTTTCCAATGCCGGCTGGTGGCACGACTGCAATATTCTTGCGGCTACCGGACAGGGTGCCGACAAGGAGGAAGCCCGGGCGTGGGAAGGTTGGTGGAACGAGAAAATCGTCGAACTAGTGCGTCTCAGCATGCAGCAAATCGACGTCGTGACTGTCCTCCTAACAGGTCGCTCAGAAAGCGGCTTTGCCGAGCTGATCAAGCGCATGATAAAGAGTAAAGGACTCGAGTTCGATCTCGTTGGCCTCAAACCGGCCGTCAGTCCGACCAACGGCCGCTTCAATAGCACAATGCACTTCAAGCAAGTCTTCATTGAAACCCTCATGATGACCTACCCGCAAGCGTCGGAACTGCGCATCTACGAGGACCGGCCTAAGCATGTCAAAGGCTTCCGCGACTTCTTTGCCAGATTCAACTATAACATGACTTCAGCAGCTGCTTCAGAGTCGTCTCAGACTCCACTGCGCAGTCCAATCAAGGCAGAAGCAATCCAAGTGGCAGACAGCTCGGTCTGCCTCGATCCAGTGGTTGAGGTGGCCGAAGTGCAACGCATGGTGAATGCCCATAACAAGGCTGTAGACGAGGGCTCTCACAATGGGCATCGCATGCAGATGAAGCGCATAGTCTTCTTCACTCACTACTCTATAGCCATCGAAGATACTCAGCGGCTAATTGCCCTGCCCAAAGTCCCTGACCACCTGGTTAACAATGATCTTAAGTACCACGCAACAAGTGTCATAATTTGCGTACGGCCGTGCCCGCGGAATATTCTAGACAAGGTCGGCGGTATCGGCGCCGTAATGAAATGGCGCGTCAAGGCCATCGGCAGTTTTGAAAACTCTGTGTGGGCCGCACAGCTAGAGCCTGTGCCGGCAGTTGCCGTATATCACACTGACAATCCCGTGCCACTAGTTGTTTTGTGTGTGCGTAAAGGTATACGACCACTCGAGGCAAACAAGATCACCAACTGGGAACCATTGGCAAGCAGTAACTCCTTTACCTTTGACACGACAGTAGCCGAGAGAATGTCACTGCGCATCGAGCATGAAAACACCGAGGGAGGCGACAGTGCTGAATTTGCGGCGACGCCCATCAAGTCTGCTAAACGGAAAAGCCTCAGCGAGCACGAAAGTGCCGGCGGTAACAACCATCACAGCCCTGGACACAAGTACTTTGCCAGAGATAGCGGCCGTCCCGGCTCACATCATCATAGCCCACATCACGGACATCGCGGTGGCCATCACGAAGGCGGATACCATAGAGGTAGAGGTAGAGGCGGCCGTGGTAGGGGTGGATCAGGTGGCTTTCGAGGCCGGGGTGGAGGTCGTGGCCGCGGCCGTGGAGGCGGCGGCAATTTCCACCGGCCAGACGAGAATCCTGACTACAGTTGAGAAAAAAAGAGTACATATGCACATGCTGTACGGTAAGGCTTAGACATTGTCCAGATATCCGTGGCTGCGCTTGCCTTTTTACTTACTTTCTACCTGTATAACTCGCCCATTTAATAAAATCTCAAGTAATTCAACCTATTTGTATGCCATCGTATTGAGTCTTATGATGTTAATTAGCATTTGCATTCATAGAAATGACGTTTGTATGTACAAATAGACGTTTTGATCCGCCGGCAATTGCCCCACGACAAAGCTAGTTGCACAAAAATGCCCCACCGCTTGCTTTCGCCTGTATTTGTACTTACAGAATCTGTATGTACCCAAAAACTCTTTGGCCTAATAGAGCGACTACGAACCTGCAGACCCCGCGACCCACTTTTTGACTCATCCGCAAAAAGGCAAGCAAGCAAAGCAAGAAAATGATCAAGCAACTACTCTACTGAAACAAGTCCCATCATATATATATATATATACAAGTAATTACTATTGCGAGAGTTTCCTAAGTTCAATTTTAAGCTTGACTAAGCAACCCCCTTTGCTTGTTTCTTTTTTTCAATTCTACCTAGTGTCATTTTTTTTCCTCCCTTTGCAAACCATCAAAAGAATCCAAATCCGACGATTCCCAGTATATATTCTTATTTTTTTTCTGTTCTAAAAGTTATTCCTCTTTTCACTGCTTAAAGGTCCAACTGCCATAGTTTACGACGGGCCACAATTCTTAGTTCTTCTGATAGAACAAGATCAAAGACGAAGCGGACTACCGAAGTTTTGATATACCTACTTTCACGAAATCAACAAAGCGATCGCCTTCCGACTAGATCAGCTACAGATTTACTTTCCAAATACTCAACACACGAAATCTCTGGACTAGTTGCTTTTTTGGTCGTCCGCGTAGCCATGGCCAGCAAAGCGAAAAACCCCGGCAAGGCGAAGAAGGGCAAAGCCGAGACTAAGGGTGAAGATGTCCTTCAGGCCGTGGTATGGATCTTCTTTTTAAGGCTTCTTATGCAGAGTGTGCCTTGTAGAGCATATCAACTGGCACACCCTCTTAAAAAGTGTATATCTTGAAACATCTCAACTGACACAAGCTATCGTCTAGATTCTTGCCGATTCTTTCCAAAGCCGCTTCAAGCCGTTGACGCTCGACCGGCCTCGGGTAAGTCCTCCATGCTCAAAGACAGGATGTTCCGTACGGCTAGCAACACTTTCTGACCCGATTCCGTCCAGTGTCTGTTGCCACTTGCCAACACGCCGTTGATCGAGTACACTCTCGAGTTTCTTGCCATGAACGGTGTCCAGGAAGTCTATATCTACTGCGGTAACCACGTCGATCAAGTCGAAAAGTACATTGCTGAGTCTCGCTGGGCGCCTAACTCGCTGCGTTCTCCCTTCACCACCATCAGTTTCGTGCGCATAACCGACGCACGGTCGACGGGTGATATCTTGCGTGACTTAGACAAGCGTGGTTTGATTGATGGCGACTTCATCTTGGTCCACGGCGACCTGGTATCCAACATCCTGCTCGACAATGCGCTGGCAAAGCACAAGGCGCGCCGTACCGAGAACTCGGCCAACATCATGACGGTCGTTCTGCGCTCGGCCGGCCCCTCACCGCATCGCACACAGGCTCCAGCTATCACTCCGGTATTCACAGTCGATTCCAAAACGGGCCGGTGCTTGACATACGACGAGATCACCGTGGCACAAAGCGAAAGCACCTTGTTGCTCGACCACGACCTACTTGGCGAGCTATCGGCCGACTATGAACTTCGCGCCGACTTGATCGACCCCGAAATAGACATCTGCACCCCTGATGTGCTGGCTTTGTGGAGCGAGTCGTTTGACTACGAACTGCCTCGCAAAAACTTCCTGCAGGGTGTGCTTAAGGACTGGGAGCTTAACGGCAAGGCGATCCATACTGAGATTCTCGACAACGGCTACGCTGCACGTGCCCGCAACCTGTACATGTACGATGCCATCAGCCGAGATATTCGTGGCCGCTGGACGTTCCCCTTTGTCCCGGATTGCAACCTGTTTCCAGGCCAGAACTACGAGGCCAATTCGCGCCATGGAAATGCCGTGGAAATCGGCGCCCAGATCGATGCCACTGCGACAGTTACGCTATCAGTTGTGGCTGGCAAGACCGTTGTCGGCCCAGATGCCGTAGTGTTCAGCTCCTTTATCGGCCGTGGTTGCCGAATTGGCAAGGGCGCTCGTATCGAAAACAGCCATGTCTGGGACGGAACCGTCATCGAGGATGGCGCTGTTCTATGCCGGGCTCTAGTGGCTGGCAACGGCGCACGAGTAGGCAAGAATGCGACTCTCGGCGAAGGCTCTGTGCTATCGTTTGCGGCGACAATCGGTGAGAGTGCCAACGTGCCCAACGACACTCTGCTTGCCGTAACGAAACACTGCGGCGGTGAGAAGCTCGATCCAGCCATCGTTGGAATCGATTCCAATGCCTCTCGGTACTTCGATCCCGAGGACGAGGATCTCGATGAAGAAGACCCCGCGCTTCTTCTCAAGTCCCTCGTGTACCGTGCCCGCCGCTTATCTACCGCCTCCATCTCTACGATCAACTCTCACGATGATGACTCGGACTATGATGACGACGACTTTGCACATTCCCGCCAGCGCAACGCTCGCTCATTTTCATTTGCCAGCGACGGTTCTGCGTCACGCCAGGACTCTGGCTTCCACAGCGACGCAGTTCAGGGTCTTCTTGATACCCTGCGCGGCGAAGGCGGTGACTTCGATGCCGCTAAGCTAGAGTTCATGGGCTTGCGTCTGAGTCAAAACGCCTCCGACATTGCCGTGCGCAAAGCCATTGCTACGGCCTTTGCCCGCCGTGCTGCAGAACTATCCGACGGAACTACCTCCACAGCAGCCCTAGATCCTACTAAAGCCGCCGAGCGGGCACTCAATGGCCGGCCTGGTGCCGTCAAGTTCCTCTCTGACGTCGGTGTAGGCGCAACAGGCGAACAAAAAGAGTTCTTGCTGGCTCTTCAGCGGGCGTTTGCAGGTCTCAGAGTCGTAGAAGTTTCCCGCCAAGGCATTTTGCTCAGCGCCATGTTGCATCAAATGTACGACCTAGACGTTGTCGAGGAAGAATCAATTCTAGCCTGGTATGTAGATGAGAAAGCCCAGACTGAGGATGTTGCTGCTGTTAGAGAAAAGTGCAAGGTTCTCGTCGAGTGGCTACAGACTGCTGAGGAAGAAGATAGTGAAGTAGAGGAGGAAAGTGAAGAGGAAGAGGAAGATGATGATGATGATGACGATGATGAGTAAATCAATGCTCATGATATATAATGTCGGCTCTCTCCATGTGTTACAATAACTACATTCTAAGTTCTTTGATTTTTCCTATATCTTTTTATACAATGCTAGACATCAAAAATGTAAGATATCAATACAAAGGTACATGTCGTATGTTTTTTCTCAAGTATTTCCATGTTACAAAGCAGAATTGAGAGTGAAGATGTTGAATAATGAATGAATGCATTCTTTATATTGTAGCAAGCCCGATATGCCAAAATGCATACTTTAATATAACGATTCGGTTTTTTAACATGCCGAAAAAAAGTCGAGAAAAAGAATTCATAGTTCGAAGCTCTTGGAAGAAAGCTTTTGGTCTTTCTCATACAGAAAATGGATAGAGAAAAGAAAAATCTTTCAAATTCCATAAAAGCAAACAATTACTTCAAATGAAGCCCCAAAAAAAAGATCCCACAGTTATGAAAGGAAAAGGGCAGAGATATCAATCGACAAAAAAAAAAGAAAAAAGAAGCCCATCCAAGATAAAAATACCGTCCCAAGTATCAAGGAAATCAAATAACAAAAATCAAGGAAGGAAGCCTGCCTCTAATTGAATAAAGAAGAAAAAAAGACAACAAAAAGGATAATAATCCAACCCAATATAATGAAAAAATATAGAAAAACGATAAGAAAGAAACCAAGATGCAGTCTTTGAAAAGAAGGAGCCGCGCACTGGGTCTTCTAAACTGCTGTATATAAAAAGAGGGGGAAAAATGAACCAATGTAGGAGAATAGATGGAAAAGAGTTAGAAATTGAGATCGAAAAAAAGTATGTGAAAAAATGAAACTCAGATTAATCATGATACCATCAAGGTAGATGCTTTTTTTTGGAGAGCTCCTAAGCTGCAAATGTGCTGTCAGGACCAAAGACCCGCTGTCTCTTATCAGGCCGGTCATCTAGCCCCCCCATATCATGCATACGCGGTGTTCCTTGATGTGGTGTAACCATTGAGCCGTTAGAGTAAGGCATACGATGTGAAGACATCAAGTTGGCGACAGGATTCATGTAGGCTCCGTCCATGCCATTGCCGTTCTGCCCGGGGGATTGGTGGGATATCTGGCGGGGTGACTGCCAAGTAGTTCCGTTGACTGTTGGGGAATGATGCTCGAACTTGATACCGTTTGGAACGTTCATTTGAGCCTGAGCTTGCGCCTGGGCTTGTGCTTGAGCTTGTGCCTGGACTTGAGCCTGGGCTTGGGCTTGGGCCTGGGCTTGGGCTTGTTGTTGATGTTGCATATGTGCTTGTGCCTGCGCCTGTTGTTGTTGGGCCTGCTGTGCCTGTTGCTGCTGAAGTATAGCGCTCGTGGGGGTAACAAGACCGGTTGGTGTGGTAGTCAATACTCCGTTGGTCTGCATCACAGACTCGGGTGAGTTCTTGGTGCAAAACTCCGGCAGGTGCTTGCGTAGAGTACTTAGCATGCCGTTTTTAGTGAACGGCTTTGCTAGAACATCTGACATGCCATGGGAGTAATAGTATTGGATATCCTCGGCACGGATGTTAGCAGTCATAGCAACAATAGGGACATTGGGCATATGCTCGCGGATGCAGGCAGTAGCTGAGACACCATCCATCCGAGGCATGATGATATCCATAAATATCAGATCAAACTTGATAGAACGCGCGTTGATGGTGGTCACAGCCTGGAGACCATCTTCGGCAGTCTCGACCTGGCAGCCTAGGGTGCGAAGGAATTTGGCACCAATACGTGAGCAAATCTTATCATCTTCAATAAGATAGACGAGAGGAGGCCGCTTGCCCCAATCAGGTGACTCATCACATGCAGGCGGCGAAGCTATTTCAATATGCTGCTCAGGAGGGTTGGTCGTAATTGCCGGTGGGATTGGTGTTGGTGTAACAAGCATGCTTTGATCTGAAGGGTATGGATACGGAACATTCTTCATGTGTTCAGCACTGAAAGGATCTATGCCAGTTGTCTCGCCAACCGGGTAGACACCATATCGAGAAAGCTCCATGCTGTCTTGAATCATAGGAATGACATGTTCGCCAGTATACATATTGGCCAACTGCTCATTTGTTGCGGGAGAAAAGATGCTATGGCGTTTGGAATCCATATCATTGATATCAAGTCCAAAGAAGCCTCTGATTCTACGAAGCTCAGCTTCTTCTTGGGTAGCATTGATAGTAGAAGTGGTCTTGCATCTATTCTCGAGAAAGTTGACAAGTTCCATGTTCACGGCTTTTTGGGTGGTGATGATCTGGTGCATGCGCAGGACCTCGCTATTCATGCTCTTGTTGGACTCCATTATGGCGTTGACCTGAGCCTGGAGAGCATGGACTTGTTGCTGGGTAGCAGACATCATATCATTCATCATAGCCATCTGGTTTTGGGCTGCGACCATGGTTTCCTCGGCCGGTTGTGCTTTCCTTGGTGCTGGCGCTTTCCGGCGAATATTGTCAAGGTTCTCTTTACCATCAGCTCTAAACTCGGGGTGTTTGAACTCCCAACTCTGTATTTATATCAATTAGCATTGTGACGATCTCGGACATATGTAGAGAGATGGCTACAAACATTCGCGCCATATGGTGATTGGCCATTGTCTTCGCCGCGTCTAACTTTGTGAAAATCGTACTTGTTGAGTTGACGGACAAAACTTGAGAAGTTGCTGTGTTTGAAATGTTTCGGTAGGACAGATTTGGTGAATATATCGCTCTGTAGATCCCGTTAGATTCATGCTGATTGTCTTGCATACACTCAAAGGTGTTGTTAATCGATTGGGCACAACTAACCTCGAGCACGACGAAACTATCACCTTCAGCACTCCAACGCACAATTGTGTTGTTTTCGGGGTCCTTCAACATGCTACACGGACAATATTAGTTTCAAGGTCTTCCGTCTGGGAAGACAACGGCAAGGCTACCGGGTACAACATACTTGTATAGTTTACGGACCTGGTTTTAAAGGAGTTCTGGTTAGCATTTATGTTTCTGTCTTTTCATAAGGCTCACAAAATGGAGCCGTCACTCAATAAAGGTTGAGAACTAGCAGCGTAACACAATTACTTACAAAGTCACTAGACGTGCTACCACCGCCATTTCCTCCCGCATCTTCGGGCATTGTGAAGGAACGAGGAGCTCGTCAAGAGCTTGGCGCAAAAAACGTCTTGAAGTGTTGGTGTGAAAAGATACTCGAGGTTGCAAGCTCAATCACACAGATGAAGGACAGAGACGAAAAAAAGCAAGCTAGCACGATTATAAACTGAAGAGCTAGCTGCTGAATTGAAATCGACCAGAAAGAATGCCGAGGATATGCGATTGGTGGTGGTGATGGTGGACTGGTCTGATGCCCACACAGAAAAATAAAAGCAGGGGAATGACGATGATGGCGGAGAAATTATGGTTCAGTAAGAGAAAACGCGGCGTGCAGGAACAAAGCAAATGCGTAAAACGATGGTTTGGTCGTGGTAAAAGCCGGGAATCGAGACAGCCAGTAGTTGTGATTCTGACGTATAATGACGAGTAGGGAATATTGCGTCGATGTAGACTAGATGCAGAGCAAATGCCGTCACAGTAGTATCGTAGACCAAGCGTAAGGCAAGCGAACCGAGATGTGAAATAGTACTAGTTACAGTATGGCGTCGTCGCAGAAGAGCTTGTTTGCTAGACTGATGAAAGCAGGTGTGAGATTGGCGGGTATATCAAAAATAAAGGGTATTATGACAATATAGGGTATTCGATAAAGCATATGAGTAAAGCCGGGATGAAGCGGGTATTGAATGGCAGGATTATTTGATGAAAAAGGAATGATGTTGGTGGATGGTAGATGAAAAATCGAAGATGTTGAAGAGGAGAGAATCGAATAAGTTCAGAGTCGAAATCAAAATCAAAGATGGAATCAAAAGCAGGAGCAAAGCCGAAGTCGAAATCGAAAAGTTACTCCAGGCTAAAGCCAAACAAACAAGACAAAAAGGAAGCCACCCAAAAAAGGAAAAAAAAAAAAAGAAAAGAAGAAAAAAAGGCACGCAGCCAGAAGGCAATTGCTGTATGGGAGACAGGAGCGCAAGCTGTGCATACATACAATACAGGCAGGGTAGGAAGGGGAAAATGGACAGTGTAGGTAGACTGGCTAACGTTCTTGGGCGCGCCAAACAAGATTGGATAGGTAGCGACTCAAGGTGAGGCGGGAGGCGGGGGTGAGAAAGAAAGACGAACAGGAGATCGAGAGAGAGAAAAGCAAGAGCCGATCGGGCAGCCGGACTCTATGTATAGAAGATATCTATGATGGAGAGTTGGTCGAGGCCGGTGGGCATTTCCAGTCTTTATAATACAGTGTTTCCGAGAAGGGAAGTCGCTGACCAGATAGGTTTTGCGGTCGCTGGCAATTGGCAGTTACTGTAGTTGTATATTGATCTTAGGCGATACACGGTCAGAGAAGCCATGCGCGTCTATCGCACAAGAGAGAATTGAGTGAAAGCAGTGGTTCATATGGCTGTCTGATATTTCTGTCTGTCTGTCTGTCTGTCTTTCTGTCTGTCTTTAGATCAGATCATCTAGCTAACAGGCGCCTGAAGCCAAGAGAGAAAGGCAAAGCGGTCGCGTGGCGATGGTGAGGTGGATATGTGATGGATGGTATCAAGGGGGGAAGACGAACAGGAATTAAGCGTATAAGCCCAAAAGAAGCGATTGTGTCGGGCGAAAGCAAGTTGTTTGTTGTCAGCCGTTAAGTGAGATATCTCAAGAATAAAGACATGTACACAGGTTTGATGAAGCGTTGTATGTGTGAAAGCTCCAACTTTTTTTTTAGTCGCTAATTGCGTCGGTTGTCAGAATGGAGGACGCTTTCTTCGTTCAGACTAGGTTAGATGAACGCTAAGACGCACAGGCAAATGGCAACTTTAGTTGTAGACTACAAGTAGACTAGAGGGACAAAAGAACGTATTGATCTCTTAGTGTACGGCGAAGAAGAAATTTAAGCCGGGAAAAAGAAGGAAAAAAAAAAGAGAACCAAGAACGATAACGGCATACGTAAAGTATGTAGAAGACGGGCAGAGCGAACAATTGGGTTATCATTTAGTTAATACTAATATTTATTTAGGTTAGTATTTTCGTATGTACATACTATGGCATCTTAGTATGAGACCGGGATTAGCTTCACTTGCGGTTGTAATCAGGATAATCAGGGTAATCAGGACAAATTCAGGATGCTACTGAAGAAACCTCCACTAATACTCAGCAACAGAGCAGTTACTTCCGACCTCATGCACCTTGCAATCCCCCATGTCGACCATGTCGATATAATCTATAATAATGTACAACATGTCTGCACATACAGAGCAAGCCGCTTACATATATCTGTATACTACTATTCGACTACATACTATGTCGACAGCAAATCGATATCTTCCACCGCCGCTAACTGTCTTCTTCTTCTTCTCTTCTTCGGCATCTTTTGCCTCACTTTGACTGACCCGTTTTTTTCTTTGTTTTCTTTGAGCTCTTACTTTTTCCCGGGAACAAAAACATAAAAAAACACGAAGGGGGTGTCGTTCTATCGTCTTGATGGTGGGTGGATCGTCGCATGGCCCAAAAAAACACTGTGTGGAGGAGTGGAGAAAGACTCGACAAGCCCTTCTAACAACCGACACAGGAGGTAGCAAATCCCAGAGCAATAGTTGAAAATCAGTATATATGCAGAAAAAGATTACCAGAAGATA
The DNA here is from genome assembly GCA_001513805.1 of Davidsoniella virescens. Lineage (NCBI taxonomy): Eukaryota > Fungi > Ascomycota > Sordariomycetes > Microascales > Ceratocystidaceae > Davidsoniella > Davidsoniella virescens. The sequence continues at coordinate 1,382 of LJZU01000201.1, read as the reverse complement.
ATGCAAATAAAGCAACATTATAGCAATATAAAGCTTCCAAGAATGAATAGAGCTCCTATAGAGCTCGCTGCAACATTCCTTGACACGACGCTGCACTTGCACCCGCAGCATTGCATACGCTACAAGGTGTCGTTCTATTACATACGTATCTGTATCTGAATATCTGTATGTACTAATATCTATTGCAGCGAATAAAGATGCACGTCTTTTCTCGGGCGTCCTGCCAGTGTCAGTCGCTTCCTCGGCACTGTTCGCGGCAGAGAGGCTTCGGCACTGTGCGAGCTACCGGAGAATCGGTCGCTCTGCACTGGCTACAGCTGTCAGTGGCACTGCCAGCGTGGCAAGCAATTGTACCGTCTTGAATGCAGGGCAGCATCCACTACTTTGACTATGGATCCGACGACCCACTTATTTCAGCGTCCTTTTTTTTAAGTTAGTTGCTGAGTTTTTAGTTTTATCTGTTTTGGGGGGTTTTTTTTATTCATTTTTATTAAGGTGAAAATGGAGCTCTATTAGCTATGTTGCACCTCGGTATCTTATCTGTAGTGTAGCGTGTTCTATATCATCTATTTTTTCTGGCTGTTCACCCGCTTTATCTATCTGTAAATATCCATAGACATTACCATCATCAGTAGTATCATGGTAAACATGTATATAATAACACAGCAAGAAAAAAATGAATGAAAAATCAAAGGAAAAGCCACCATGACTCTGTTCCCTATCCAACTGTTGTCGCTTTTGTTTAACCCTTTCTACACCCTACCCACCTCTCACCCATATCTTAGATAGGCATCTCCAGTATTGACTTGCCCAACTACTACTTAATCATGGTTTTATATGTACATACTTGCTAGCCTACCAACAGCTCTATCAAAGCTTGTCGGGCACAAGTAACAATATAAAAATCCATCCGTATGCAACACCGAGTCATCGTACAACCTCCCGCATTAGGTCTGTCTCAGCACCACCAAGCAGCTTGGCTCTCATATTCATATTCACGTCATCGTCTTGTTCCTCGTATCCTTCTTTCCTCCACTTTCCACTCTATTACTACCAACTATCGAGCTCACGTTTGCTTTTCCTTCTTCTTGTGTCCTGATACTTTGTTACGCCCCTCTCCCTTTGGAATATTGGAGTCAAAGTCAACTAAACGCCCCTTCCGTTCAATTGGAACCCCATATTAGCGTCGAAGTGATTGGCTGGTTTTTTTTTCTCTCTATATGTTACAGAACTTACCATAGTTCTCAATGAAAAGAAAATAAGAAGAAAAGATCATATTGGTACTTAGAAAAAAGCGCCTCATTCTCTAATTTCCCTCGTTTCCTAATTTCGAAGCCCGCTCTTCCTCCCTCCTCAAAGCCACAAAGAGCCCCCCCCCCCCC